>VONZ01001322.1:0-169129 GCA_012976165.1 Labeo catla | reverse complement strand
GAAGGCAGATGAGACGAGATACTGCTGGGTTCATAATTTTGGTTGTGTATGCTGTAACTTCCGCTGGATTCAGGGGAGGCGAAGTATTCTGTAACGAGGACGCTGAGGCGGAAGTTGAAACCATATGCGGAAGTTTATTAACAGAAGCAGTGTACAAATAAACAGGCAGAGGGTCAATAACCGGAAGGCAGTCCAATAGCATACAACACACAATCGTAATCCAAGCAGCAGTGAGTTTAAGCAGGCAGTGGGTCAGATAACGAGAGAACAGTCCAGTATATCAAACGTAATAATGGGGGTAATCCAGAGAGCGATGGTCAGAGGCAGAAATAGGTCAAACCTTGTAAGCAGTCCACACAGGCAAACAATCCAAACAAGGGTGATCCGTAAACTCAGTAATCCAGAGACAAAGCAAAACAGCAACAGGTAATCCAACAGAGTAATATACACGCTCAGTCAGGCAGGTTACACTGGCAATACTTCGCAACTGTGTGAGCACATGGTGAGTCCTTAAATACTGCCAAACAGGAAGTAGCAGTAGAAGCAGCAGAGGGAGCGAGCAGGCAGTCCTGGGGTGAGGGCTCCCTCTGCTGGCTTGGCGTTACACGCGGAAACCTCCTACGCATCAAGTTGGTGAGAAAACTGGACTATCCTGCCCGCTCAGTCAAGATAAATGTGAAAAGGGATTTTAATGGTGAAATCACAATTGCAAATGCATTTGCTCCCTAGCATTAATATTGCGTTTCACAAAGTTTTCAAAAAGCACAGTTTGTTTGGCACATTTATAAACCTACACTTTTGATGCCAATGTGTAGATGTCAAACATATTTACTCTGTCTCTTTTTGCAAACTGTTTTGACACCTCTGACGACACCTCTCTTTGTACAAATTACTTTACCACATATATGACACTCGGCTTTTTAGCTTCTGACTTTGCAAAGTGTAGCCACACTTCAGAGCACTTCCTGCGGTAAAACAGCAAGGAAGGTTGTGGTAGATCGGCAGGTCGTGTCCTCACAGATGGCATGTGAAAAAATGCTGGTCTATATCAAAAAATATGCGCACACAGGAATCAATAACCAAAATACATTTTTTAATTTTAGAATAAGTACCTGATTCCAGAATTGGAATCAATTTTCAACTCCCAACTCCAAATTCAGTATGATTAAATATACATTAAAAAAAAAAAAAAAAACACTGATAAACGAGTACTTTGCCAGTATTTTGCAGCTTACATTGGCTAAACATTTGATTACAAACAGTATTTATCTAAAATCATATGTTCTGCAGTCTTCACAATACATGTGGTATTACTTCTGGAGTCATACACGAGCCACAAGTTCAGGTGTTTTTCTCCCACAGGGAGAAACGAAACAGTATTTTAGATAGCACTGTAATACAAGAAATAAGGACACATCTAACAACAGCAACAATAATGACAGCACAGTGCATTAGGCAAATATATGCAGCACGCAAGATTGCCGCTTGACATTGAACCCCCTGATCTTCTGTTCTTGTGCTTCCTTGTTACTTTTCTTTTTGAGTTGGTTAAGACATGAGTATTGTTTGTGGAGTCTTCGTTATTCCCTAAGAGGCTTCATCGCATCTGGAGAACATTGTCAGTTGTTGCTTAGTGATGCTCATGTTTATATAAGCCAGATATGCACAGATGATGCACAGTTAGGCTATATTAATAATGCATATTAAGCAAGACAAGAGTATTTGCACTAAGACCATGGTTCCTACACATTTTCCATTTCAAAATTCCATACTTTTCCAGAGTCAAATTTCCAAACCTCTCCAGACCATATTTAAATAGTTCATAGACCATTATTTTCAGCTTTATATTTGGTATTTAGTACAGTCATCTGCACACAAGAAAAAATGTTGTGCCTTTGAGAAACACATGCGCATGGGAATTTTTTGCATAACCCTAACGCATTACAATTTCTAGTTTTATATAACCTATTTAATTTTGTGCATCATTGCCATCTTACTATGAATAAAACAAGAGCATTAGATGCACAAGAATTAACAGAGATCTGCTTGCTCAAAATGTGGCTTTTCTTATAGTACTTCTAATATCAAGGCCTAATGTCCAATTAAACACATCCTCTGTGGCGGCAAAGAAACCACGACAGGAAATGGGCTGATGACACAAAACTGGCCAAGGGTACTGTAAAAAAAATTCCAGTCACTGCTGTATATGACTTAAAAACATTTAACATTTTAAAATCTATTATTACCTTGAAATAAATAAGCATGTTTTATTTAGTTTGGCAATACATGGAATGGCTATTATGTCCAATTCAAATGTGCAGTATTCATGAAACAGTGTGTGAAAAATACCTGGATGACCTTTACTTCCGCCAAGATTCTTAAGTGCTATATATATTTTTTTTTGTAAAAAAAGTTTTTTGTTTTTTTTTTTAAGTATACGAGTACTGAGTATGTGATAAAGCAAACAGACATGGTTTCATTGCTCGATTATGGTTGTTGAATAATTTCTTTTATGTGGAGTTTGAAAGGGAAGGGGGAACCGAGAGACAGGGATCTTTTCATCACTGCCACCACAGAACAAATTGGTGCCACGCCATTCAAAATGTTTCCAATTGTTCTCGTGACAAACTAAACTACCAAAATGGTCTGCAAGCATATTTAGAAAGCGGGCCAGGTCCTTTATGGGTAGCATGAATGCTGTTTTGGAGGAAACGGAAGTAAATTCAACTGACAGTCCTCTGGCTCACTATTGTCATGCTTGACTCCACGTGACAATCAAGATATGGTTACTTGACCTGCGTGAGTTGTGTAAGAGCTACAGATTCAAGAACATTCCACAAACATGTTTGTGTTTAACTAACAGCTGTCGAATTCAAAATCATTTCAAATGTAAATGGCGGAACCGCGCTTTGTTCCAAAGCAGAAATTGTGCACGAAAAACAATAATACAGGAACAAAGACGCAATGTAAATCGTACATACTAAGCGTAATTTCATTGGTCAATACAACCGTCAATCGCCAGTCAATTCAAACCGTGTTTTTACTGGCTTCTGCAGCAGTCTCTGCGACTACAGCCCGCCTTCCCGCGAAAAAACCGATCTATTGGCTCATCGCTCATCCAATAGCATTCGTTCTGGGTTTCGAGAGGCCAGCCGTCCTGCCAATCTTCTGTTCTCTGTTTCCATTGGCTGATCAGAACAAAAAGAGGCAGGATTTGTTAAGGAAATGAGTTCCCTTGTCTGTGTATGTCAGTCGAGCGATGGTACGGTATGGCGAGCTAAACCGTTAAACAAAATTAATCAAATCCAACAATCTGCTTCAGGGTTTCGGTGTTTCACGAACGGATGGACTTGAGCGCGCTTGTGAACACGCGCTGCTTCGGCTAGAATCGGCCCCGCCTGTGTGATTTCCTGCTGAGTGCGAGAGTGTGTGTTGGTCCCGGTGGAGTGTGTGATGATGACTGCGGAGCTGCTGCTGTCTGACCTGGACAGTCGCTTCTGCGCGGATAACCTGCTGACCAGCGAGGACTGGGGTGAGTACAGCTGGGTGCCGTGGGCAGTTAAAGCTGAACCCAAACGCTGGTTGACGGTTTCTAATGAACGTGTGGCTCTGAAGTGAGGGGGAGTTCCTGGACTGATGACGACACCGCTGGCACATCCTAGGAAGAGACTCCGGAGTCACTCCGGACCCGGTGCACTTATGGATTACCTCAAAACCACGCAAATATCACAGTTTTGACTAAAGTGACATTTTCCCCTTTCATATGTTGATAAAAGGGTAATGTTTTATAGTAACGTTCATTGATAACGTCTTTGTATCGTACAATCAAGTGTGATTAATTATTGAACTATATGTTGATTATAGTTTACTGGTATTTCCTCACTGTATGTTTATTACATAATGTGCTACAGATCATGAGTAACTGTACTTAGTTTCACATCTGCTGAAGGACAGTGGTGCTGCTAACTCTGGGGGGGTTGTGGGCGGTTGCCAGGGTGTTGCTATGTGGTTTTTAGCTAGTGGATGTTTGCCTGCCCAAAGCAATGAGTCACCAGTAACAGCTCCACTTTTACAAATAATTTAATTATAATGTTAACAATAGTGTTATTAACGCAGCATATCAAATGTAAACATGTATGTCTGGCATGTGTAAAAAGTCATTTCCTTGACGGTTTTCTGTAGCAGCTGCTCTGATCGTATTGTTTTCTCTCTGATTCCTGTCAGAGATCCGTCCTCATCTCTCTCACATGTTCAGCCGTCCGTGGAAATGATACAGAAGCAGCAGCACCTGAAGGCCTGAGATCTTCTGTTACATGCATCTCAGTTTTCATTTCCTCTTGGTCCGGCGAGGGACGTTATTGTTACGGTGGTGTGAAAAGAGAGGGTGTTGTTTTCGTTCGGATGATGGTCTGAATCAGGGGACTGTTGTAGGAGTGGACTGTGTGAAGTATGTGAAGGATGGGCTGATTTGTGGAGAGCAGAGCCTGGCCTGTTACAGTAACCTCAAAATATTTCACGTTAGCGATGTTTACATGTAGTCTACAAAACAAATACCTGAAGCTTACATAGCCTTGAATCTTAATACAGTGTGTCTGGATGATCCGTGAGTGTTTTTATGGTTTGTGAGCGTTATTCGTGAGTTTGTCCCGACCGAGCAGTTCATCGGCCGGCTGTTCTTCAGGAAAATCCTCTTTGGTTTTCTGACATCTTTTCCATATTTGAAGCCTTTCCAGCAGTGACTGTATGATTTTGAGATCCATCTTTACACACTGAGGAAAACCGAGGGACTCAAACACAATTATCACAACGTGTGCAAACATTTACTGATGTTCAAGAAGGAGACACAATGTATTAAGTAAACTTTTGAACAGGATGGGGATGTGTACTACTTTTTTTTTTTTTTTTAAGATATTTTTTTCATGTAGTACTGCTACTTAAAAAAGGTGTTTCCTAGTACGGTTTGCCCTGATCATCCATTTCAAGAAGTTTACACCGCCCAGCTCCTAAAGCACTGTGTTTTTCTTTGTTATTATATATACGTAATCTGTCCATGTGTCTTTGTCTCTCAGATGCCTGTCTGTATCAGTGTGAGGATATGGAGGAGGATTTCACCGGAGAACTGAAATATGACACATCGGTACGTTCACAACACACACACACACACACACACTGCTGTGAACAAGTGTGTGACGTCTGTGTTTGAGTCTGGAGTGGTCCGGCTGTCAGAGGCTGCGCTGTCAATCATTACCCGTCACAGACTTGCTTGTAAATGTTTGTCGCACTCTCTGTCCCTCCGAATTCACACTCACACCTGAACCCTTATCACTCAATCTTTCTAACAGCATCACCATCAACATGCTTTACTGTGAGGATGTGTACAGTACAGGTGTTCAAATAATATGCTGAATAGCTATGACATTTTATTAGCATTAGCCAACAGACTAAGAAAAGACTGTCCTAATAACATGGCACAAGAGGAACACAGCGGGGGAGTAGTATATGACACCTGATGAAGCTCAGAATGTGAGCGGAAACTGAGTGAATGTGTATCTGAGTGCACATGTCTGTCTGTCTCTGTCAGCTGGACAGTGAACTTGTCCTGACGCTGGACCCCGATAACCCCACGTCACCATGGAAGAACCTGGACAACAACCTCACAGGTGTGACGCCAGCACTTCATCAATGTAATATCATTTCATTGCTTTGATGATTCTTCCTCTACTTCAGCGATTCTCAACCTTTTTGACTCCGGTGCACTTTATTGTCAAGGAGTATATTTGAAGGTCCACATTAAAGTCATTCACAAATGATTACACTTTTACACCAATTGATTTAAATAACTTTTCTGTCCGTTTGTGATTACAGACTTTATTATTATTTACTCACAAATTGCAGTTTATACATAATATAATGTTTAGAGCTTGACAGTACTAAAGAATCAGAATTAGCTTTTATTCTTGAGAATAAAATTATTGTTTACTGTTTTATTTTCTTACTTAGGAAAAAATTAAGAATATTTTGTATTCCAACAATACTCCATTGTTAAGAATTTTCTTAACTTTATTCTTAAGACTTAAGTTCTTAGGACAAAACTTAAGATTCAAATTCCTGTAAGGAATTTTCACAAAATCTTCATAAATAGCCTTTTAAAGTTAGAATAGCCTTCCAGTTGCTTACACAGAGAGCACAAGAAGATGAATGAAACCGATCGCTCCGTCTCGTAATTATTCAAAATACCTGGCACGTTAAAAAATGTAAAGCCGAGCGCTGAACAGCGGTCAAACCGATCGCAGCCATTTATTCATAGGGCTGAAGGGCTGTTATTTTCTTAATTCTTTAAAACTTATTTAAGAACCTTTCAAGAAGTGCACTTAGGAACATTCTTTAAAACGTCTGAATTTCTTCTGGCCCCTGCTCACTATGTAAGCTATTACACGCTAATAAACACAGATATTTAATCATTTCTAAATGTGTGTGGTCAGTCTGTGTGATTATATGGAGGGTGTGCAGTTTATTGGCTTTTTCCAGAAGGACTCTGACCTGCAAACATGTGTGTTTAATGATTGAGTAGTGATGCTTAGAGCTCAGCAGCAGCTACTGCATACTGGGCTGTGTTTCTCTATTATAATTTCTGAGAATAATTTGTCCGTTCGTGCTTTGTCTGTGTTTGTAGGTGAAATGTCAGTCATGAAGGATGAAATGACAATAACACAACCTGTGCCAGTGGACATGTGTAAGTGGCCCCGTCTGCACGCTCACCCACATCGTTTATGTGTTCTAAGTAACACGTTAGACTAGATGAGCATTATACATGATTTCATCTTCAGACAGTGTGAGTTTTGCCACTGTATAGCAGTCTTATTTTAGATGAAGCTATGGTAAAAGTCATGTATGTGTTGTAGTTTTCCAGGTGAAGACTGAACCTCCGTCACCTGCGTCGTCTCTGACCTCTGACAGCTCCATCCCATCTTTACCTGAAGCTCAGGTGCGCACAGAAAAACCATGCACTTTCCATCTCTGTCCCTTGAACTCAAGACAGTGCGGCTCTACGGCAGGCTGTGAAACAAGACTTTAAAATTTTAGGAGTAGATGTAATACTTCAAGTAGTTTAATAGTTAAAGGGAGTATTGAGCAGTGTTGAATGCATGTCTGTTTGCTGTCGTTAGCGTTGTTTCGTCTTGAGTGCAGCTGAGCAAACATGAGGACACTTATCTCGCTCTTCCTGTCCTCATTTGTCTGTTTCTCTCTCGTTCAAGCGCTGATTCTCTGTGTTTCTCAGGTGACGGTGAAGAGCGAGAACCCGCCCACTCCACCGTACATGTACGGAGACGTGCTCTCGCCGCCGCTGGCCAGCGTGGAGGTGACCGTCGCCAGCATCGTTCCACCGCATCAGCCGCCCCTTCCTCTGGCCGTACAGCCGCACGCGCTCAGCAGCCTCGACGCGCAAACCACAGGTGCGCGCACACACGCGTCGCGTGACAGACCTCACGCTCGTGCGCACACGTCTCAGACCTCACTCTCACTCAAGTTTTAAAGTGAGCAAACAGGGCGGATGACTCTATCCGGTATGAGGGACCGTTCTGTGTAACATGACACTGAGAGACTGACTAGTTCTGTTCCTGTTTCTCTAGAGCAGGGGTGGTGAACGTCGGTCCTGGAGAGCCGCAGCCCTGCATAGTTTTGCTTCAACCCTAATCAAACGCACCTGAACAAGTTAATCAAGGTCTGAAGGGTTACTAGAAAGCAACAGGCGGGTGAGTTTTAATTAGGGTTGGAGCTGAGCTCTGCAGGACTGCGGCTCTCCAGGACCGGAGTTCGCCACCCCTGGTCTAGACTGACGTGTTCTCTCATGTTTAAATGTTCTTCAAGAACAAATGCAGCAGGAAATAAATATTATGCAAATGAAAATATCTTGTCACAGAGGCTGAATGCACTTGATGAATCTAATGAGCACACATAGGGATGCAACAAATTATCAGCCAAAAATACAGAAAACAGGGTTCCTACAGGGTTTGGAAAAGTATGGAATTTGATTCAAGTATTTTCCAGGTCTGATAAAGTATGGGAAAAAGAAAGCAAAGTATGGAAAATGATTTGTGTTTCCAGACTTTCCCCCTATTTAGTTCTTTATAATAGAAAAGTAAGAATTTAATGAAAGTAAAATGATCCTATAAGAAGCAAGGTTTCATGGCAGCTGTTTAGTGATTCTTTAGTGATTGTTAAATATGACTGAATGAATTCAAGATGCACTTTTTCGTTATGCAAATTTCAGGTTATAAGCTTTTTGAGTTTCTTCTCACAGTATTATTTTTAGCACCGTATTACATAGCCTCAGGAACCTTTGCAAAAATAAAAAAAATATACAGACTTTTATGTGCGCACAAGAAACCATTAAACTTAGCATACAGGACAATGTAAGAAAAGGCAAATTTTAAGCAAGCAGATCTCCGTTTATTCATGTGCATCCATGCTCTCATTTTATTCATAGTAAGACGGCAGTGATGCATGAAGAAAATAGGTTCTACAAAACTAGAAATTGTAATGTGTAAGTGTGCAAAATTGCCATACACATGTGAATAGTTTCTCAAGGGCACAAAAAAGTTTCTTGTGTGCATGTAGAAGTCTGTATTTTTTTTTTTTTTTTTTTTTAATTGTTTGTTATTTTAGGGGCTCTGTATGTTGTCACTTCAAGAAAATCAATAAAAAAAACTAATATTTTATTAAAATAATAATTATTTTAAAAAATATACAAAAATATTCAGTAAAAAATACAAATATTTATAGATGGCTCTACTATATACCAAATATAAAGCTGAAAATAATGCTGTATAAACCATTTATGTTCATGGGTCTGAAAAACTACTGCGAGGTTTGGAAAAGTATGGAATTTTGACGTGGAAAATGTGTAGGAACCCTGAGAAAATATATGGTGTGGCGCACCGCCTGGCAGTGTTCAAATTCATATTATTGAGTTCAATCAAAAAGTCTTACAAAATCATTTTATATTATTTACTGAAAAGTAAATGGTTATTAAACAGTGGTTTTGGTTTTTGGGCAAAGTGCACACTTGTCTGCCGTACTGTTGGCTGGATGTCGTTGGTTCTTGAGTGAGGTCTGAATGTGACTGGAGAATGTTTTGTGTCACTAATGTCCAGTGTGGCTCTGCTCCTCACTCTGTCAGCTCAAGTTTAGCGTGTGCTTGTGTGCGTTCAGTGCTCTCCGCGGCAGCGACGCTGAAGGCCAGCAGCATTCTGAGCAGCAAACCTCTGATCCAGCCCAAACCCGTGTGTGTGGCCGCGCTGCCGGTGGCTCAGAGCCCCAGTCCGGCCAAAGCTCTCATCCTGCAGAGCGTTCCCGTCCCCGTCCCACCCATCGACCAGAACGCCACGCCTGGTGAGATCATCCGCCTCCACTGGAACACACACCACCACAGTGTGTTGAATAAAGTGTGCGTCCTGCGCACATCAGATCGTTACTGAAGCAGGAAAAACTGCTCAGCCGTAAATAGATTTGATTTAGATTTAGTTTAGAATTAGATTAGTCTCATCACTTCTAACCGGTTAGTTGTCAGCACATTTTGAGTTTTGATGTTGTCTGTTTGTCTTTCTCCTGCAGTGGTTCTGTCTCAGTCGATGTGTCTGGGTTCTGCTCCTGCCATCGTTAAAATGGAGCCTTTGTCTCCCAGCATGCCTCACTGCACTAGCCCCTCAGCCCCGGCCCCAAGCAAGCCCATCATCCCAGCGTCCACCCTGCCCGGAAACAGCTGCAACGACATCGATG
Organism: Labeo catla; assembly: GCA_012976165.1. Taxonomy (NCBI): domain Eukaryota; kingdom Metazoa; phylum Chordata; class Actinopteri; order Cypriniformes; family Cyprinidae; genus Labeo; species Labeo catla. The sequence goes on along the minus strand of VONZ01001322.1, from coordinate 159,349 downwards.
TGAGTGACTCTTTCAGTAGCTGTCCTGCGTGTTGTGCGTGCTCAATACTGTCAGATATGTAGGATAACGCATATTTATTTGAATAAATAATCAGATCTTTTGGTTTGTGTCCATCGAGTTTTCAGTTCGGAAGGGAAAATAATCCAATGGAATGACGTACCTTTCATTTGTGATGTCGTATTTAGTTGGATGATCAGAAACAGATGTTCAGGGTGACCTGAGAGAGCGATCAGGACCATGATGCAAAGCGTCTCATGTCACATGAAAACTATGTAGGAAATTGCTTGCAGTTTAATGGTTAATTGGGTAAAACTGATAACCACAGAACGGCTCCATTTAGTCCATCACAGTCAGCTTACAGCGATCGCGTTAGTAAACGCACGCTTGCGCTCCGCAGATGAAGGTCCTGAAGAGGCAGCAGCGTATGATAAAGAACCGAGAATCGGCCTGTCAGAGCCGCAAGAAGAAGAAGGAGTACCTGCAGAACCTGGAGGCGCAGCTGCGGGAGGCGCAGCAGGAGAACGAGCGCCTGCGCAAGGAGAACCAAGCGCTGCGGCTGCGGCTCGCCGGCAAAGAGGTGAGAGAAGCCAGCTCTGCAGGGTTACGCTTTGCGTTTTTCGTATGTTTTTCATGCCGTCTAATTGTGTGTTGTGCCAAACAGGCGACTGAGTCTGGCAGCAACAAGAGAGCTCTGTGTGTGATGGCTCTGTTCCTCTTCATCACCTTCACCTTCGGCCCCGTCAGGTAAACGCTGCAGCTACAGACGCTCACTCTAAACTCACACGTTAGCAAACAACATACTGCTGACTGCTAGAGCTGGAAATTGGGAAACAGATCAGTCAGTTCTTGTTTGTTTTTTGTACTTGTGCCAGTGCAGGCGAGACATCGGAATAAAAACGAATGTCAGTGTTTTAAAACAGCAAACATAGAATGCAACTGGTGTAGATCCAGTTCACCAACAAATGACTCTCTAATCTGTTTTTTGGTTTGGTTTAAAGGGGTCATTGGATTCCCATTTTCCACAAGTTGATGTGATTCCTTAGGGTCTTAATGAAAAGTTTATAATATATCTCATTCTGGTCGAGGCTGCCCCTCTCTACTCTCTGTGGAGTGACGAGCCTGTTTACATTAGCCACATTTAGTCGCGTTAGCCGCTAAACTTGGTAACTAGCACATTATTAGGAAAGGCGATCGCAAAGATTCATAAAAAAAAATGCTTATACTTACTTCTGCTGTAAGTGAAGCTGGATCATGAATGATTTGCGCGAACATAGACGGATATATGTAGATCGGGAGGCGCATTCCCTTCACAAACAAACATAATCCACTGCATCTTCAGCGGCTCAGATGTCGGGAGTAAATGACGACCACTATGTTCATTATTACATCCAGCAACACAACACCTCAATCGGAGATATTCTTGTCTAACTTACATCCCTGCTCCGGCATTGAAACAAAGATGTCGGACTGTTACAGCTGATCTGAGGTAAAACGCTCATGTCAATCAACTATGGTGGGAGTGGCCTCTGTCATGTGACGCCACACTGACAGGCATCTGAGAACGGCTCGATTTGAAAAAGGGGATATTATTTTTACAGATTAATTAAAAACCACTGCATGGATTTTTATCATTATAGGGTAGATTTGTACATACACTGCCAACATACATTAATGTTCAAACTACATGAAAAAGTGAACTTGGCATCTGATGACCCCTTTAATGAACACATGAAATATTCTCTGAGTGAGTGAGTTGTCAAACTCTGCTGCTGGAGTCTGGCTCCGACCCTTATTAAACACACCAGACCAGGTAATCAAGATCTTCAGGTTTGCTTAAGGAATGACGGGCAGGTGTGTTGGAGCTTGTTTTAACTGAACTACAGGACTCTGGCCCTCCAGCGGGATGTTTGACACTCCTCACTGATTGGACTAATAACTGGGTCAATCATTCCTTTGCCAACTACTGCTGTGTACTTGAGACTCCTGAGACTTCAGTTGGTGCTTGTTTATGATTTACATGTCATTCAGTGTAATAATAGTTCATATGCTAAACATCTTGTCAGGTTTATTTACAGGGTTTCCGCGGGTCTTAAAAAAGTCTTAAAAAGTCTTAAATCGCTTTTCTGTGAATTAAGGCCTTGAAAGGTCTTAAATCAGAGCAGCAAGTCTTAAATTCATATGAACATGGCATTAATTTTCGTGAGGGATTGTTTCCTGATGTATTTCATTTTAAAGTGAAGCAAAAGCGTAATTTCTGTGCTGCATGGCTTAGGTCGCTCCAAATTCATGAAACAATATGCAGTAGATGGCGCTGTGTGCTGCTTCGTCTGTCAGTCACCCGAAGAAAAACTTGTCGTTTTGATTTTTTTTTATTGTAATAAAAATCATTTAGTTGAGTTAGAGAACAGACAATACAATTAAAACTGAGCGCGGCTTCTCAATGCGGCGTGCCGAAGGACAGTCACATCACAGATCAGATTTCATTTATCACTTGAAGAGAGTGAGTGGAGCTGACTGACAAGAAGAGAGAGGTGAGAAAGACAAAACCATGGCGGAAGAGTTTCAAAACGAAATGTTTTAAAAAAATATTTTGGATTTTGAAAAGCCTGTTGACTTCTGCCATTCGTTGTTTTATTTTTTGTTTGTTTGTTTGTTTGTTTAAACTGTATATTACATTAAGTAATATATGCCGTGCGTCTAAGCTTTCTTATTTGTATTGCTAATAACCGTTCTTATTTATTTGGTGACAGTGTTTACTGGTTTTCAGTTTTGTACCTATTTAAACTTTGTGTAAATTATTATTTTATATTAGGCATATAACATGGTGTATTTTTATTGTTTTGTTAATAAAAGTTTGTTACGTTATGTTAATGCCGCTACTTTAAAAGTGAAAGTGAAATGTGTAGAGCCCTGCACGGGACTCAAATCTAGGCCCTAGCCCGACCTTTGTCCGACAGCTTATCAGAATTCTCGGCCCGAGTCTGTCCCGAGCCCGTCTTTTTTCCCCCCTTCTCCCAAAACAGCTTATACTACTGTTTCAGCTATTAAAAGAGTTCGGTTTTGTATGTAATGGCAAAGTGATTATATTTCGTTTCATTTTTTTATTAGGTTAATTTAGAAAAACGTTTGAAGTTATTATTATTATTTTTTTTTTGTTCGTTAAATATAAGTTTTTGTTTTTAAAGTAGCCTAAAGACCAATAAGCGGCCAGCGGAAGACTGATAGTCTGTTTGATCAATTTTGCCTTCTCAAATCATCACGACTTGCCTAAAATAAAATATATAGATGTAGAACAGTTGAAGTATAAAACAATGTTAGTTTAAATGTTAAACCTAGATAAATGTGTGCTATTGGGCGCATATCCAGTCGATTGTGCGGAGGAAGCTGAAGCGCGCTTTTGCAGGGCATGCGGCGCCAGCGCGATCACTTGCATTTTTTTCAGTCATTTTTGCTTATAAATGTAAGAGTAATACATCATTCGGAACTGTAAAGAGTACTTTTATTTGTGCGCACTCACTATATCACCAAAACGTTGCAAACGGTGCTTTTATAATAACAAAAACGTGATGCGCTTTCTGTCGACTCAACAGGAGCGCTTCACAAAAATGAACCGAAACTCAGCGAATATCTCACAGACATGATAAATGTGTCTATTGAAAGCTTTAAATTATTACTTAAACGAAATAACACAAATCGAAAACAAAAACTCTTTCATTATGTCATCTGTAAAGATGCATTTCTCTCTAAAGGCGCGTCCAAAGAGGAGAAGGCGAGTCAGGATCGGCAACTGCGACACTGACTCAGAAAACACTAGTTTATTAATAAATAATTCAAAAATCCCCTTACTATTTACCCCCGACACATTCGTGGTGATAACTTTTGCCGGTGCTTTGCTGCAGGGTTCAGCCTGTCAGACCTGGCCCTACGCGCATAAAAAGTCAGGGCAGTCTAAAAATGTGCACGACGCTTTTACAAGCTACTTAAAACCGAAGGAAAGTAAAGAAAAGAGGGAAAACTTAAACAAACTTAAAACAAACAACTGCTTGAGGTCGAATTGCTGCTAATTTGAAAGTGAAAGTAAAATATGCATGGCACTTTCACTGAAGGAAAGCGAGAAAAAGAGGGAAACTACAAACAAACAACTGCTAGACGCTGAATTGCTGCTAATTTGGAAGTAAAACTCAAATTATACTTGGAGAACATATTGCTGTATTGTTTTTTCTTCGATATTTTTTTTTTTTTTCCTTAAATTTTCTTTAATTGGTCTTAAAAAGGTTTTAAAAAAGTCTTAAATTTACTCTCATAAAACCTGCAGAAACCCTGTATTTAGATCAAAAATCATTAGATTTAAGGATCACAGTGAAGGCTACAAATACTAATTAACTGTCATTTTAAATCTTTACCAATCTTTGCCACTGTCCTTCAGACTAGTAGGTTTTACCCATTTGTTGGCAGGAATTTTTTTTAATCGCTTAAAATAATAAGTTCCAATAAAAATCACTTCTTTTATACATTTTAGTAAGGACAGGTTAGAATAAGTATGTTGTTTCATTTTTACATAAATGTATCTGTTACACTGAATGACGATGGAACATTGTTTAACCTGTATTTTGACATTTTATTTCCGCAAAGGTTATTTGAAACGTTGACACTTTACTTGCATTTAAAGTGCCCTTAATATGGTTTAAGAAAGGTTCATATTTTGGCTTTGGGAGTCACCAACAACAGGTTGACATAAAAACACTTTTTATTATCTTATAATATGCTTTTTATTTTTTTATTTATTTATTTATGTATTTTTTTACCTTTTAAAAATGACTCCCAACACTTTGCTCAACTAATCATTTGTTCAGACCCCTCCTTTGCGTGACACTGCGCTGATTGGTCCGATGACCCAGTCTGTTGTGATTGGTCTACACATTTCAGAAACGGAACACCCAACGGATCACCATTACATTAAACACCCGAACAGCCAGGGTATATGCATTAGCCCAATGCAGTATTGATAAAGCACTGCAGTTTGTACTCCAATGTTTGGCTCTATTTTTTTATAAGAACTCCAAGTAATAACAACGACAAACATTCACTATTCATCGACACGTTTCTAGACAATTGCAAGCGAACAGATATTGCTGTTAGCCGGTTAACCAGAGACCTACGAGCTGCACAGAGAACACCACACACACAGTTAAATATGGATTTTGCGTGCTTCAGAGTACATGAGAGAAACAGTTTCAAAGGATTACTCCACTTTCAGAATAACAGTTTGCTAATAATTGACTTACCCGCATGTCATCCAAGATATTCATGTCTGTCTTTCTTCAGTCACAAAGAATTTAAGTTTTTTGAGGAAAACATTTTTCCCCATATAGTGGACTAGTGCCGTGAGTTTGAACTTCCAAAATTCCTTTTCAGTGCAGCCTCAAGGGGCTCTGAACGGTCCCAGCTGAGGAAGAAGGGTCTCATCTAGCGAAACAATCTGTCATTTTCTTAAAACAAATGAACACATACATGGTGCGCCTTCAGATTTAAAACTTTGCAGGATGTTTTCGTTTACTTAGAGCTGTGGTGCACACTGCGTGAACGGTGACTGCATGACTTCCATAAATCCATAATAGGGGACTTGCTATGTTTTCTGCATATGTAAAATCACTTTCACAGTTTGATGTGGGCGTCAAAATGGGACGTCTTGTGAGAAAGAGAGAGATGATAAAAGTACTAAAAGAATTGTTAATGGAGTGGTTCATCAAGCAAAATCAAATCCATAAACTCTATCAAAAGTGAATTTTATTTTCTACGGCTGCTATGAAGGGTCATACTGTTGCTTTCTCTGTCCTGCAGTCTCAAAGACAGGACGCTGGAAGCTGGGCTCGAGGAAGCGGCTGTGCCTCTGACAGGAAGACGTCTGCTGGAGTTCGAGAACTCTCAGGAGCTGAGCAGGAGACGAGCGAGCGAGAGAACCACGGAGGAGAAGATGGACAGAGAGGAAGAAGAGCGCGGGAGGAAAGGAGAGCCGGACAAGAAAGCTGCGGTCTCGTATCAGTTCAGGTGAGGCGGAGCGTCCAGAAACACACACGCGCTTAGACCTCATCGGTGTGTCTGAACACGTGTTTCTCGTTCAGGAATCAGAGCGGCGTGTTCAGTGACGTGAAAGACCTGCTCCTGCAGGACATAGACAGGTACTTCTCGTCCCCTGACTGCAGACAGTTCAACCGCTCCGAGTCCCTCAGGTCAGTGTGTCGTCAGCATTGCAGCCCTTCATCTCTAAATGAGTCGCCCATCTCGTCTAATGTTCAGCATTATCGCTTAATCACAAAAAAGAAATCAAAAATAGTACATCTGAGTCGGATTAGCCTTTATTATTTTGTTACTGCATGTAACTACAGTAAATCAATTATCTAATCAATTTTAAATACACTACCAGTGAAATGTTAGGACTTTACCATTTGTTTACCATTCTTTAATTTTTTTATTAAATTACTTTTCTAAAATAGTGATGCCAAAGAATGAGTAGGTGTGTCCAAACTTTTGATTGATCGTTAATACCTATTAATGAATTTATTAAAGTAATGTTGAGTTCTATCCTTTTCATTGCCTTCGATACATTTGATACTTTTCATACTTAAGACGAATAGATTTGTTCAGAGTGCTTTACGGTCTCCGTTTCTCCATCAGGTTGGCGGATGAGCTGCGCGGATGGGTCCATCGTCATCAGATCAACCGGAAGTCTGATGGCAAGGCGAAGGCTGTAAAGAAGACTAAAATAGCTCAGGTGCGAAACCACGGCAAGCGTCAGCCCTCATATCAAACGCAGCCCTCGAGGTTGAAGTGAAACAGAGACGAGCTGCTCTGTGACACATCGATAGGGTTTACACACGTTTTGCTTGATTTGTGTGTGGTCTTTCTCTTTCTTCAGCAGAAGGCTCAGCACAGAAAGACAAACTTCTCCAGGTACCTTCCAATTCAGGCTCATCGTTCCATCGAAAGGTAACTACAAAGGGTAAAACAAGTCATGGACATGTTTTAATTCATTGAAGTGTTCATTGAACATTTGCCTGGTTTGTCCTGTAGTCAGCTGCAGGTGCTGCCCGGGCCAGAGATCAGCTACAGCGAGTTTCTGGACGCTATCGATCGGCGCGAGGACACTTTCTACGTGGTCTCCTTCAGACGGGTAAGAAGAGCAGGCCGACAGAGAGCGCACACGCTCATCTCTCACTCCTGCTCATTCTCATCTTTGGCTCTTGTAGGATCACCTGCTGTTACCTGCCATCAGCCACAATAAAACCACTCGACCCAAAATGTCTCTGGTCATGCCTGCCATGGCCCTCAACGGTGAGTTTGAGGTTTATGAAAATCAATAACCACTGCCCTTGTGTTTTTTTTATTGTGTGAAACAAATATAGATGTTTTGAAGAATGTGAGATGATGTTGAGTGCAGGGCTGCACAGTAACGCTCAAATGGTTGATCAATTATTTTGCTAGAAAGAATAATCATGATGACTATTTCAGCTCATCAGTGTGTTTTCCATAATGCAGAGAAAGCACAGGCACACGGTTGCCAGGTTGAGAAGATTCGGTAAAGCACTGGGCAGAAAACCAAAAGCTTGTCTGTGCTTTTGTCATACTTTTCGTTTGTTGTGTGTGAACTCTCCCCATTAAATGCCATATACTCAAAACTTGTCCCGTGTAGATTCGGTGTACAACTCGTCGCAGGGCGGCTATGAAATGATGATGCAGGTGGACTGTGGGTGATGGACACCGGATCATCCCCATCAAGTCCCTCTGTAGTCCCTCCCTCTCTCAGGGACCAGCCCCGCCCGCCCTCACCATCACCACGGCAACCACACCTCCCTCCGCAGCCGGCACCAGCACTTGCAGGGCAGCGGGGCGCCGTCGAGGCGGAGGGGCGCGAGTTACTTCATCAGCCAGAGCGGATCTGACTGAGAGACAGAACAGTGACAAGACTCTGCTTTGATCTACAGCTGTAGTGTAAGGTACCTGTACTCTCAAATCAACACTGATCACAGAGGACACGTGCAGGAAAGTTCCCAATTGATCAAACCCATATAAGACACGGAGGTATATATACGGTAAGGTGAAATGACACACGGTCCGTTGCACTTAAGCGGTTAGCGTAGGCTTTTCCGCGGTGGGCTGCGTGTGTGGCCTCGCGTTTCCTTCCCCTCCTGTACCATCTGCTCTCTTTTTATACATGCCTTGTGCTCTTTTTCTTTCTTTTATAATTTTTTTTTACAGATTTTTATTGAGATTATTTAAAAAACGGTGTGCTTCTATTAGATGTGTGTGATATAAATATTCATTTGAATATAAGGAATGATTTTTGTATGTGTTCTCGTCCATCACAGTGGCTCATTTCTCCATGTATATATACTTGGCTCTGTCACAGGTTGGTCCAGTGTAAAGCTGCTGGTTTGCTGGTCTTTCTCATTACAGCTTGTTTTTTTGTTTTTTTTTCATTTTCTCACTGAATCTGACGACAGAGCTTGTGACATAAACAACAGATTTTGGGGTGTCACGGAATCTTCTGCCGGTAACGTTTTCCTTTGCAGGCGTCTCGTCTTAAATGTGCTGCTGCTTTTGTCCCAAACCACTGACAGGACACGGTAATCCTGGGATTTTGTGATACGTCCATCCTGTGCCGCCAACATCTCCACTCATGTTCCATTGAACTCAAGTGACTGTTGTAAATAATTTATACAATCCAAAACGGGTTTGTGTCGCAGTCAGACGCGTTTTGATTAGTGAACGGGTTCTGATTTTGACAGAAGCGCTCTACCAGCCGTCCATCATCCCGCTCCGACGGCCGACATCTCTCTGTTCAGCTCTCTTGTGTTCAAAAGCAAAGGGAAAGACCCGTGGCCGGATGTACATTTTCGTTGTGGAGACTTTTACAGGAGTGGTTTTCTTTCTGTGAATTTGTTTATCTTCTGAAGGAAGATATTTTCACGTTTTGCTGTGGCCTGTGATCTTCACGGCTTGTTTTCAGATCTAGCACAGTCCGTCTGTGATGATGATGATGATGATGATTTATGCGTCTGATACTGTCCCACGATGAACTGCTCTAGCATGCTTCTGTTATCTGTGATGGAGGGATGTTGTATGTAAATGTAAACCTGCTTTTTTACTTTATTTAAATGAGCTTTCGTAAGTAAAACACTTTACATTTTCTCTTCCTGTCTGTATGAGAATTTTGAACTACTGTCTTCATTTGTAGAGGAGAAAATAAATTTGATAAATACTGTGGAGTAAGTGATTGATTGTGTGCTCCGTGAAAGAGAGGTTGTGTCTGTTGTGAGAGAAGCGTTTCTTACGGCAGTGGTTCTCAATCCTGGTCCTGGGGGCCCCTGCTCTGCACATTTTGCATGTCTCCCTTATTTAACACACCTGATTGAGATCATCAGCTCATTAGTTCAGTTCATGGATCTCTCTCCTAATGAGTTGATGATCTCAATCAGGTGTGTGAAATAAGGGAGACATGCAAAATGTGCAGAGCAGGGGCCCCCAGGACCAGGATTGAGAACCACTGTCTGAGTAACCGTAGCTGACGTCGCGTTAATGCGAGAGTGATTATTAACACTAGAATGCCTGAAACAAAACACCAATCATTGAATTTTATGATTTTCTTCAAAAAAAAAAAAAAAGATTCAGAAATGTATCAAACATGTCTCTTCGTCCACTTACATGCAGTACAAAAGCTGCAGTCGCAGTTCAGAGCCGCGGTAAAGTCTGCTGTAATCTGAGCTCTCGCTCTCCACATTTGTCACAGATAATGTCAGAATGGCCAAAAGTTGTGCACAGAAAAGTGTGAATCTCGTTCGTCTTCCTTTTCTTTGGCTCTTCAGATGTTCTTTCTCTGCTCAGATCAAGGCGTCGCAACACTCATCCATAGTTGTGAAGTCCTGTAGAGAGTCCTAATTCAGGTCTCTTTACAATCTGACAGTGTTTTCAATGTTGTGTGTGTAATTTTTATAGATATATATATATATATATATATATATACACTACCGTTCAAAAGTTTGGCTGCATTTATTTGATTTAAAAATATAGAAAAAAAAACAGCAAAATGTTTTTACAACATAAAATAATGTTTTTTTTATTTTAACATACTTTAAAATAGAATTTATTCCTGTGATGAAAAGCTGAATTTTTATCAGCTGTTACTCCAGTCTTAAGTGCCACATGATCCTTCAGAAATCATTCTAATATGCGGATTTATTATTAGAATGATCAATGTTGGATAATATCAACAGTTGTGCTGCCAAATATTTTTTGGAACCTGTGATTTTTTTTTTTTCAGGATTCTTTCATGAATAACAAGTTTAAAAAGTACAGTGTTTATTCAAAATATAAATATTTTATAACAATGTAAATTATTTATTATTAACTTTAAATAAACTTTTAATTATTAACTTAATACATCCTTGGTGAATAAAAGTATTAATTTCTTTAAAAAAAAAAAGAAACAATAAAAATGTACTGACCCCAAACTTTTGAACGGTAGTGTGTGTGTGTGTATATATCTATATATATATATATATATATATATATAATTTTTTTTTTTTTTTTTTTTTTTTTTTTAAGACCCTTGTAGTCTTCTCTCTCTATCAGGTTTGCATATGAGAATTAGCTTTAAAATCAAAGTAGAAAAATCTGATTAGATTTCCTACAGCAAGAGGGCGCTAGTGATCTGTTCTAGGTAAGTATTTCTAACCAGGTTTCAGTATTAGTCCATCACTGTGTGTGTGTGTGTGTGTGTGTGTGTTGTGACTGAGTGATGCAAAATACACACAGCCAGCCAACCTGTTTCAGAGCATTTAGAAACATATCCAGCACTGTGTAGATATATTTCATATAAAAACGAGTAATGATGATGTATGAAGTTAAATTGTCACTGTACTCCTAAAGTAGCAATGCAGATTTGTTATAACTTTGGCACAGTTTTTAAGTGTATGTTGACTGAGCATGTGCTTTTACTCCTAAACCATTTTCATGACCCTTTTTATTCCTCTTGAGCAACCTGGACTTGATGACAGGACGAGGGTTGCTTGCAAGATTCAAACCTACTGCCTTCAGTTACCAGCCTTTACTAGTCCACACTACAAAAAATGATTCCAAACTTCTCAATGAGTTGACCTTTAGCAAAAACAGTTGGCACATAGAAAAGGAAGCAATGAACTAGAGATAATGGGTCACATTCACCGTCGTGTTATGTTAAATGAAGGACTTGCACGGCGTAGCGTTCCCGCAGACTCTGAGCCGATCGGTTGTGACAGATTAAAAGCCCCATGACATCATTTCACGTGATTTCTTTACAGCGTGCAGTTTAGAGGGCTGATGTCACGACTCGTGTACTGGAGGGTTTCGTTACTCTTACTGACACCGGTTCTCCGTTCGGTTGCAGCGTGCGGCTTTGTGAATGTGTCGTATCATCCCGTCTGACAAGATTTTTCAGTCTTCTGTGCCTTTTTATCATTTTTTTCATTATGCAAGACATATAGGTGTCTGTTTCCATAAAAAAAGGAAGAAAAATCTCACTCACTTCTTTAGAGATGTCCAGGGATTGAGTTGGACTGGGGTCATGATGGTGAGGCTGTTAATGTGTTGAGGCGTTTGCTTTGGGGAATTTATATGAGCAGAAGGAATCCAGCAGTGTGGGGGAGTGTGATTCTTTATCAAGAGCTTTAAAGTCGAGGCACCAATAAAATCAACCACCTCAAACAGCAAAGTCTTATTAAAACTACCTCTTACTGTGTGTGTGTGTGTGTGTGTGTGTACTTGTTTTTGCTACATTGTGAGGACCAAATGTCCCCACAAGGATAGTAAAACCTGAAATTTTTGACACTGTGTGGACCGGCCCCACAATTCACAAAAACAAACGTACGTGTGTGTTTTGGCTCTTCTGGCTCTTCACCTGTGAGAGTGTGTTTCTGGAGTTGTTGCTTTTGTGTGTGTAATCAGTGGCTATGAAGACAGATGCTGAGCGCCTGTACAGTGATTAATGCTCGGCCTTTCATGTGACTCAGGAACTGAGATCACACACCTGCATCAGCTGCTGACATACAATAAGCATCTAATATGTGAACATTCAGCATGAGTTACACCAACCGATAGCAGTGTTAGAGCTATTCCACATCTTTATCCGTATCTATCACGCAACGAACATTTCCAAAAGCTTCAAAAAGTCCAGAAGCTCAACCGTACTGGCCCGACACAAGAGCGGACCTCACTGGTCAAGCAGCACGGCTGAGCTTCTGTTGACCGTGTCTGGTGAGCTCTGTGTTTGCGTGTTTATCAGTGTTTATATGTGAATGAAAGGCATTTCAAAAGACTAAAATAAATGTTCATCATATAAACATCTGCATCTCTTCAGAAAACTTGACCAGAACTGTATTTATTTTTCTTTGTGATGATGAGAATATTAATAATACCTTCATTTGTGTTGAAGATGAATGAAAGTCTTGTATGTTTGGATCGAGTAAATGATGACGGGATTTTCATTGTCGGGAGAGTCCGTGTGCTGCTCGGAGTTTTCATCACCTGTAGGAAAAGCGGCAGACTGATGTCCGATTGGCAGAGTTTACACAGAAACACAGACCGGAGTTTTTCTTTGGTCGCAGTGTGTGTTTGATCATATACGTCCGCACAGGCGAGTACGAAGGGTCACGCTCACGGCACTCTAGCGCGGTCTGGAGGTTAGTGGGACGCTCCTGGAGGAACAGAAAGCTGCTTGGTTTGAAAGTTCATTTAGTGTGAGCTGTGCTTCGTACCTCTACTCCACTGACTAAACAATGAACCTCTTTTTGCCCATAATATTTATGTCACCACCGATTCAGATCTTATAGGTGTCCTTGGAGGAAATGTGGGAGAGAATGAGATATGAAGTCAGAAAAAATGCTCATTCTTGCTGGTCCGTCCTTCACTCATTGCAGCCATCTGAAAGACATAGAGACGGGCTTCCACATCATCCAGCTCTTGGGAGTTTGTTTGTAAATTGTGAGGAAATTGGGCATTGATGATCCGTGTCAGGTGTGACTGATTTCCTGGCTCTGCTCTGCCACACCAGCATGTTGTTTTCATCAACCGGTGAGACGCTGAAACACGTGCAGAGAGCTGACCATCAGAACAGCTAGCAGAACTGTGTGTGTGTGTGTGTGTGTGTGTGTGTGTTTGTGTCCATTGATGGAAAGGGCAAAAAGAAATTTGCTCATCTAAAAAAAATAATGTCTTGAGCATAGTGACTTACAGTTTTTAAAACGCTAAACCCCATTCTCTAAACCAAATTCTCAATAGCCTAAACCAATTTGTCAAATAAATCACTCTTTCTGCAAAACCTTAAACAAGTTTGGGCAGTTTAGACACTCACATGATCTCATGCAGTCTTTTTGCAAAACTCAGTCTAAACACATTCTCACTCACTAAGACACAGTTTGCTCTGTGATGAACTTGTGATGCAAAACCCTAAACACAACTGCAACACGGCCGTCATCGTTTACATACAATAATTCAAAATTCCTCACACTTGTTTCTAAATATTTAAATATACAAAATATAAGCTAGTTGAAAGTGCACAGAAGGCACGGCTGCATCTGTCAATCTGAGAGGTACAGAAGAGTGTAAATATGATATATGTATATGTATGTATGTATGTGTGTGTTTTCTTTTTTTTTGGTATATTCACCTAACTTGGATGTGATTTCTTTTGAGTGTGTGTATGATTATGTATTTTTTTTATTGCTAAATAATTACTATATACAGTAAACGTTATTATTCTTTTTTTGTTTTTGTAACTACATGCACTGGACACTGTGTTTTTTCCATTTGTTGAGGTAGTGTCTAATGATGAGTCTGTAGTGTGTGTAGTATTGACGAGTGTGTCTATGATTTGAAAGCTTTGTTTGATTTTGAGCACAGGTGAAATGGTTTTGAAGCGATGGTTTGATTTTGCCAGAAAAGTCAGGGGTTCTGTGAATGTAGTTTGAACATTTGGATTTGTGTTTAAGGTTTTGAGAAAATGAGTGATGGTTTCAAAAAATGTGTTTTAGCATTTCAGAAAAACTGTAAAATCTTGTTAGTTGTATTTCTTTCTTTTCCTTTCGTTTATGCAATGCTTTTTTGAAGTGTTTTTGCAATGCTGCATTTTCAGTTTTCAGTAGAAGAACACTTGAGCATACTTTCAAACAGATTTCTTATTACAGAAATAATAAATACATTAGAGCAAACTAAATGTAATGTTATAGGATGCTTAACTACATGTTAAATAAAATGTATTTTGAGTTTAAGTGTAATTAGCTGAACTTTAGACTACGTTTTTGACACAATCCATACTTAAGTACATGTGTAATGTAGTTTCTGAATTAATTATGTTGTCATAAAACTATATTGAAATATAAAGTGTACTGCTAAATGTACTGACAAGCATTTCTACTGAGAATACACACACACACACACACATAAACACTGTTAAGATTTGGAGTACATGACCGTATTGAATGTGCACTTGTAGTGTACTCCAAATCTTAACCGTTTTTCTCGAGGGTAGCTGTATTGTAGCATGTGTTGAACTGGCACACGTGTTGAAAGTGCACCCGTGTGAGCGATTTACATGTGTGGAAGAGTAAGTGTAGTTTATGTAGCGTGTGCTGTGTGTGTGTGTGTGTGTGTGTGTGTGTGTATGGGTCGGTTCGTATGCGTGTATTGTACATCCAGCGTTTACAGCTGAAGGAAACATGACCTGGCAATCACATGCAGCATGTCTAAGAGTGTGAAAGGCCTGCTGTGTTCGTCTGTGTGTGTGTGTGTGTGTGTTCATGTCATAAAGGAATTACGTGAGCGAGCGGTGCTGTGCATGTGCAGGCAGTCTGAGCACTAATGTCTGTTGAGGACTGCGCCTCCCTCACGCTCTTCCTCTTCAATTAGAGCAGTTTGAGACAGAAGCCCTCTAATACAGACACTAAACATCTCCACATGTGCTCTTGGCCTGTGGAAAAACCTTGTGCACCTCACTGTTTCTGCGCTTTTAAACAAACATTTCAGCCAGTTTTTTTCTCATATTGAAGTATATAAAGTCAAACGAGTCAATTGTGGTTTTGTGAGATAATTGAGAGCGCTGAATGGCCGTCAGCAGTCTAATCACGTCATGATTAAAAACCACAAACGAGCGGCTAATTCTTCTATTAAACCCAGGAGTCCTGTAATCACGCGTGTGGGAAACACGTTAATGGAAAGTCGTATATTTTATCGTCGTCATTATCAGCGCTTATGGAGAGCGAGAGAACGGAGCGTTTTGTGTTCGCTGCTCTCAGTGATGTCATTGTTTCTGCGTGAATTCTGTCGAGCTCGTGTGTGTCGTTTTCATCTGGAGTGAAACTCTTTCTCCAGGCTCAGGCTGATGATAGATGTCAGGTGTGTGTGTGTGTGTGTGTTTGCGCACTGTTTTTCACTGTCACATGAGAGGAGTGAATAAAGAACCATTGTCTCACATCTGACCATTTTAAAAGATCTGGCCTTTCTGACTGTCTTGCAGCGATATATGGACTCCTTTCTCTGTCCAGATGCACTCAAGCCGTCTGACGGTCTGTTTCCGTATCCTCTTAATGGCGACGACAGCACATGTAACCATAGCAGTGCTGAAGAAAACACTCAGGGTTTTTCTCCCTTCCCTTTTTTTGGTTCATTTTTGAAACAGTTACACTTTGTTTGAGTGGTCCACTTTAGATATTCCACTAACTAATTAACAGTACGTGTGTTTCAGTTACAGATTTGTGCAAAACTTTTGCAATATTTCATAAATGCTGATAAAAAAAACTGTTGTGAAATGATAGCATTTCCGATGTTATGCGACTAAAACTTTCGCAATAGGTCATGACGATGGATGTTGGTAGGGTGTACGTATGTCACTAGCCGTTAATTTTAAGCGTAGGAGGTGTAGGCATCTATCTTTACAGAAGCAGCGTGGAGAGACGCTTCTGAACATAAACACGAGCGTTGACTAGAGTGGCCCCGATCAGTTCCGGTGGCCGTGTTGGAGCCATACTCGCGTTGTACTCGTGTGCAGTGTAAATAAGGGGTAATGGCAAGCTTTAATGGCAAGGAAAGCATTGTGTAATCAGCCACATATGAGGCGATTATTTATGAGGTGTTATAGTACATAAAAGAATGATCATGTGACTTTTATGTACCCACGGTGACCTGTAAATGCAAAAAAGCCCTTTCCATTGCAGTTCTGAGAGATATTACTTTTTTCAAATTGACTGAAAAACCACCTCATACGAGTGTAATAACTTTTTTTTTGTGAAATATGGAAGTTTTTGCGAAAATTGCCCTTTCCATATTTTCAGTTCGCAATTTCAATTTACGGAGTTTGAAGGGTAATGGAAACGCAGCAAGTGCTGGAGTAAAGCGTTACAAGTAATGCAAGTTATGTAATCAGATTACTTTTTTAATAAGATTACATTGCAAATAACCCATGATTCACTCACCCTCAAAGCATCCTGGGTGTATTTGGAGTTGCTTTAAAAATGTTCTGGCTCTTCCAAGCTTTATAATGGCAGTGGGCAGGTGTTTCTGTTCATCAGTCCAAAAGAAGTCCAATAAAGCGCATCCATCCATTATAAAAAGTGCCTCACACGGCTCCGGGGGGTGAATAAAGGCATCCTGTAGTGAATCGATGCGTTTTTGTAAGAAAATATCCATATATTTTTAAAACATTATTAACAGTTTTCTCTAGCTTGTGCTAACTGCTGTACGCAGAAGCCGTTCTGGCCAGATAACATAGGACGCATGCGTAGAATTCGCGATTCCTTCTGAAAATGGTCTGGATTATCCTTCCAAACAGCCCAGATGAGAAAAAGTTATGCAAAAGTAATGTAACGCATTACTCTTCATAAAAGTAACGTCATTAGTTACTTTTCTAGTGAGTAATGCAGTATTGTAATGCATTACGTTTAAAAGTACCTTTCCCTAACACTGCTAATTAATATCTGCTAACACTTCTTTCATACATTCTGCTAACTGTAATTAACTTTACACATGAACTAACTCTCATTAGAATATTAGTAGACTGTTAGGTTAGGGAAGTGGTCACTTATAGTCAGTAGAATGTCAGTAGAATGTCTAAAGTGGACCACTGAAATAAAATTTAACACAATTAGCTTAAGTAGTTTTTCTAAAGGTAAGGTGAGTAGTGTTTGTCTGTGCTAAACAGCTATGCTATGAAGCTAGCATGTGGATGCAGTTGCTAAGGTAATCAGTCGCCATTTCTCAGTATGTGTTTTCTGTTGTCATTAATGTCATCATCACCTGTCAAAGTTGAATTCCCGTACTCAGGTATTGGACACATGAAGTACCTGGATGTGTTCTTGATATTAAGGATGTACTGAACGTAGACTTAAACCATTAGAATTCCCAGAAGTCACTGTGAGTCGATGAAGTATATATATATATATATATATATATATAATTTTTTTTTGGACAGGACAGTGAAGATACGTCAGGAAGTGAATGGTCTACGAGGCAGGTTCGAACTCGGGACACCCTAAGCGCTACTGCGCCATATGACGGTGCTCTGTCCACAAGGCTATTGACGCCAACAAGAATCCTGTAATCTTTAAACTTTTCTCTCACGGTGCGATAATATGTGACAGCTTGTGAAATTAAGTCAAGTCACCATTATTTATAGACTGCTTTTAACAATACAGAATTGTGACAAAGCGGCTGCACAGTGTTAAATAGAAAATAGTTCATCAATAATGCAAAAGGGCAACAGTAAACACTCAATTTTCAGGTAAAGGCAGTTCATCAATGGATTCAATGATGTCATCATTCAGCTCAGTTCAGTTCAAATAGTTTACGATATCGTTTGAGAAATAAGTGTCCCAACTAAGCAAGCCAGAGGCGACAGCGGCAAGGAACCAAAACCCCATCGGTGACAGAATGGAGAAAAAACCTTGGGAGAAACCAGGCTCAGTCGGGGGGCCAGTTCTCCTCCGGCCAGACGCAGAGGACTCATCTGGTTCCCGTGGTCTCGTGCCGACGGCCGTCTAGGTGACGAGGTCTTCACTGGGGATCCGTCTCTGGGGCTCATCTAGTCGACGTGGTCTCCGCTGACATTCAGGGCTGTAGAGGTCGTCTCTAGGTGCTGATCCACCGTCTGGGCTGGGTACGGACTGGATCCAAAGTAAACATTTGTTGTTCTGTTTTAAATCATTTTACAGTGCTTTTTATTGGCATATTAAATCACGTGTTAACTTTGACTAAGTATATGTTAACATTAAAAAAAACCTGCTCATAATGTATGTTCTACGTCCACGTGTCCTCTAGAGTTCTTTCTTCCGAAGCTGCCTGGCAAGACCGGCCTCCTCGAGAACACACGTCTGTACTTTGCTCTCTGATCATTGAGAAACAGCACTAGATGAGCTGATCTGAACGCTTCCCAGGAGTGTTTGCTGGGGTTTCGGAGTGACATTCTGTGGCTCGCCAATCGAAAACGCATGCGTCTTCGCTGCTGCAGTTTGCTTCTGTCTCTTTTTCTTGGCTTGGAGCGTCGCTTTCACCTCGAGTCTGACAGGGACGTGCTTCATCTGAGAGCCACAAAAACATCTCACGGCTACAAACCTGTCATAAACGAAACATCATGTCCACAGATCCTGACTTTTAGTCACCATGATTTCTGTGTGATGGAAAAGAGCTACGGGCACAAGAAGCCCAATAAACACTGTTACCATCAGAGATCGGAGAGACGAAAACAAAACAACCTGAGCGTATGAGAGAAGAGCGGTACTGGACCAACGGAGACCAGTAATGACGAAAAACACAAGTGGAACTGCATGTTCTCCATTTGATTTACGATCTCTAAGTGTTTGGCAGAAATGGATCGTGGGTGTCATCCTTGCTGGAAAAAAATCAGGGATTTCCAGGCTGGTTCATGCAGCAGGTCTGGTTGGTAGAGCAGTTCTTTTCGGTAGGCCCGGTCTTTCTGATGAAGTCGGCTGACCGGCACAAACCATCAGACGTAGTGTACCGGTGAAGCCGTGGGTTTTCACTGTTATGCCAGTGTTGTGCAGGGAAAGCCATCCTGAGCAGCCAAACGTTCCGCTCTCTTCCTCTGATGCTCATCAATGTGGACTGCAGAACGCATTAGGGGTAAGACCCCGGCTGGCTCTCAAACACTGATCTGTGAGCAGGCCCGTTTAACCAGACCTTGATCTCTGCCGTGCTGAAGACATGGAAACTGATCCCAGATCTGGTCCTGAGTGGTTTGTCCAGATCATGTGAGCTTTAATGCTTCCATAACTCAGAGTCCCGGAAAGAGAGCTGATCTTTCCTCACCTCTTCAGACCGGGAGAGCTGAACTTCAGTCAGATGATCTGTGCGGCGCTGCTGCAAAGCATTAACAGCACCTCGCAACCACGGCTTGGCGTCTTACCCCGTGACCTCTGAGACCTCTTGAAGACCTGTAAAATAATGCGGTCCAGTCCCTGCACACACCAAGTTCAGCCTGATCTCGTGTTAATCATTTGTACAATCTTTGGCTAAATCCTTAGATATGGCCTCGTATGAGATGTGTACAAACCAACGCACGCATTCTCAGATCAGTGCAAACTGGCTCTCATATGGTCAGTGCATTACTACAAATAAAGAAGTCAGGGTCAAAGGTCAAAAGGGTAACAGAGTAATAGAGGTCAAATGACCCTCTGAGGAATTCAAGTTCCTATTGTAGGTTGAAAATGCAAACACGGGAACAGTTCCCACCGTCTCCTCTGAATAAATCAGTGCACTGTGTGAAAGATGAGTATGGATGTTGTGATGGATGAGTTGATCTTGTGCAGTTTGACTGCACCTGTCTTGACCACTACTTACAGTAGTTTGTATTTCATTTATATTTATATTTCCATTCATATTCCAGCTCTAAAGTTTGTTTGGGTTTGAATAAGAAAGTTGAAATTACAATTTCAGTAGTTATGCTTGTTGTTCTTCTTTGCTTTCTAACATTAAACCGTATAGCTTTTCTTCCGGTGTAAGACCGCAGAGGAACTTCTTTTTTGAAATGATTCTCTTTTGTTGCCAAAAGATTTATAAACAATGCTCTATATGAAATTGGCTGACAGGAGTGCGATATCAGAACTCCAAACGTTTCACAGTTTGTATCACTGAGTGTCATGGCTGATGCCCAAATCCAATATAATTTTATAAATAATACTGTTTTTGTGTCACAAAATGTAGTTTTAAGAGTTTTTAGACCATAATGTCTTTGTTTAGACTTCAAATATGCGGTTTGTTAATAAAGATAAAGTCTGTTTGAAAATTTGCTTCGACGTATTCAGAGATGTGAGCTTCAGGGCGTCCCGCCCAAGAGCAGCCTCACTTTGGCCAGATCTTCTGGAATTTACCGCTAGCTCTGACGTCTCTATAGTGGTGAAACATGAGATATAATTTGTTTTAGGTAAATCTGATGGGTAGTCTTTGGTCTCATTAGTCTGTTATTTGTTTTGGCAAAATTTCATCAGGTTATATTTTATGTAAATTGAATGCTGTATAACAGAGGTCCCCAACCACCGGGTCGCGACCCACTGCCGGGCCATGGAAGAATTTCTACCGGGTCGCGAGAACGTTCTGGGGAAAATTTGTATAGATGTGATGCTCTGTTAGGCTCTGTATAATCTATTAGGGCTTAAACGGATCACGGTTGATCCGTGATAGTACGACCCAGGTCCAGACCCCACCGTTCGGCATGTGATTTGCAGATTAATTTGCCAATTTACACATTCAAGCTATTTCAAACTACAGAAAAAGAACAAAACAGAACTCAATTCGTTACTCGCGCTCTGTTCTCCACAACCATAGAGACGTGTTTCAGACAGCGCGGCATACAGAGTTGATTGCTCTTTCACGTCTCCCCGCATTTAAGATACATACGCATGGGGGTTCACGGTTACGTCGCAGTATTGGAAATATTTCTGTTTTAAAGCACAAAGGCCAGTCAATGGATATCACACAAGAAACGTGAAAACTTTGCGCATTAGTTATGCCGGTGAACATCTTAACTTCAGTCAATTCACTATACAGAAGGCGAAAGTAAAAAATACTTCTTCTTTTTTTTTTATACTGAAAGAGACTGAAACAGGGTTGTAAACAAGGAAGTTACTTTAACTTTAAACAACACCTTGTAAGATGCAGCCAACAAAAGCACAGAGCAGCGCTGTCATCCGAAATCATCCTTAACAGATGAAAGGATATCAACGTTACGACTATAGCCCTATTCGGTCGGTAATTGTTTCTCATATGGACGTCTGTAAAAATAAATTAACATTTCACCTCAGTGATAAAACTCATGGATTCGGATGGCGATTTATTCCCAGTGGAGAAGCGAGTTCTGTGACCCTACGAACCCGGGAATGTGCTGCTCACGTGGCCAGTCACACGTTTGTCTGCCATAAATAAAATTAATTTTACTTACAAATGTATTCTTATTATTGCATAAAATGTATTAAAAATACTCATTATTATGTAAAATGTTCTCCCTATGTTATGAACATATGCAGTTACCTAATGATAAATTATTCTAAACTAATTTTACTGGCAGACGTTGTGGTTGTGAAGCACTGCTGGATCATGTCCACTGTTAATGTGTTAATCTACAGTCTCTGTGTTTTAACTGTGAGAACAGGAGTTACAGTAAAAGGCCTGTAGAGGTACATGAGAAGCATGATTTGATAGCAGACGACACTTGTTTTGAAACGCTGTATCTAATCTAATGCAACGACTTTCAGATATGGTCTTGTTGTGTGCCTCTGAGGTCTCATTGAAGCTTGGAGGACTCGCTTGACTCTTTGCCGCTCGGTTACCGTTGCTAGGTCTGACAAGCAACAATGTGTTACAGAGCGTCCCAAAAGACTGAAATGGAGATTTCTGCAAACTCTATGATTTTTGCTAGACTGTGATCCAGAATTGAGGCAAATGCTGTACAGTCAACAGGGAAAACCTGTCATTTTATGAGGATTATAACTATACCAGAGAAAGTGAAGTGAGTTGTGTTCAACATATTCTTACAACTTACTTATGATACAGCAAACGCCTTCCTTACTGTCGCCTCTTCGGTAAGCTGAATCTGTACGTTAATGAATCATTAGGGTTCATTTACCCTTTGCCTTTGTTTGGCCGCCCAGCGGAGGTAGAAGGTGCCGTCGAGCGTGAATGAGACGGCTGATGCCACTGCGCTGACGGGACAGAGCCAGAATGAGCGGCAGACGCCGTCCGTCCTCAGACAGAAGCACAGAGGAACACGATCGCCTGGAATCGGTTAACCTGACAGCTGTGTTTCAACGGGACGGGTCTGGGCTCTGTGTGCCGGCATGTGTCCCCTATAAAAGGGTTTCCCTCCAGGGCCAGATGTTGTGCGGTGATGGGTTTTACAGCTGCTGTGAAATATGCATTGCTAATCGAAGACAGGCAGACACCCACATCAGAGAGAAGTTAAACACACAACACGGAGCAAAACACACTCGAAGAACAACTTTGCTGTTCCATCATCGTCCTGAAGCTGTCCGAGTATTATGGCGGCAACGCTGCTAGAGATGTCCGGCAGAGGAATCGCTCGTTTTCAGATAAATAAAATGCACCCTTGTCTTTCTATTGGATTCTCGTTATTTTCGAGAACTGCTTTGACTCCCCGTCTGACATAGTTGTTTTGTTTTTTTGTTTTGTTTTTTTTGCCTCATAAATAAAAAGGATAACAAATTTGATCCCAGTCATTACTGTGGCGTTTGTTAGGGCAGTAACCTAGCAATGCTTTTTTGCAATATAATAAATAGGCGCATAGTGACGTTCCTTACAAAACACAACATCACAAATAAATCACGAATTGGCTTTTTACCAAAACAACGTATGTCTGACCACATCTATTCTCTCCACGCTCTAATCAACAAAAATCTAAAGTGCACGCAAAGAAAAATAATTACATGTTTTATTGTTTAAAAAAAAAAGCTTTCAACTCTTTTCAAAAATTATTCTAAATTGGCACTGGTGGAAACACACTCCATGTTATACAATCCGTGTATAAAAGCAGTAAATGTGCGGTCAGACTGGGGAGTCTCAGAGCTGTGTTCTTCCGGCAGGGTCGTGGAGTGAGGCAAGGATGCATTCTGAGCCCAACCCTGTTTAAGAAGCTCTGGATCGTCCCGGGCCTCACTCCGCATGACTCTGAAGTAAAACGCCTGCTGTATGCAGACGAACCGGTTCTGCTGTCTGCCACAGCTGAGGGTCTTCAGCACGGCCGGGCCCCGCCGGAACAGTACAGTGAGGAATGGACGCTGACAGTAAACCTGCACAAAACCAGAGTCATGGGAAACACTTACGGAGGAGAACTCCCAGAGCACAGCACTCGCATGGGCTTTGAGATCTCGGCATCAGTCTGGCTGTGAAGGTCTTGATTGAGAGGCCCTGTTATGCCATTAAATCGCAGTTTGGCTAATCAAAACTACCAGTTTAAACATGGATGAAATTGTATCATGCAGTCATCAGTGAAATTGGTAGTGAAATTTGGGGACCAGTATTACAGTTTGAAAACTGGGATAAAAGAAAAAAAGAATAAATCAAAATGAAGTGTAAACAGAGGCACTTCTAAGAATGGCTGTAGGGCTAAACTGGGCTTATACTTCTTAAACACTGAAAGACAAAAAAATTCTGGCATCACTTGAGTCAGTCTGACACTGAATCTATTCAATATAAAGTCTTACCTGCCAATGAGACTCCACAGAGTCCTCTAAATCCTCTAAATACACTCACAAGTGTGAAAGGGAGCGATTTTTGTTTTTTGTTTTTTTTTCCCCCCCTCAGTTTTTGCCTGTGCACTGTATACATCAATTGTGAATTATTAATAAAATAAAAAAATAAAAAAAATGTTTTAATTTTTCTTGAAAAAAGCTTGCAGAAAATTTAGTTTGTGGGAATCGTGAACTTGGTAAAACAATCATCTTTGTTCAAAATATTTAAAATCCTAATACTTTTCTTTTTGTTATTCTGCTGTAAATCATACTGGGATGTATGCTAAAACTGTGGGATGTGGCGCCCCACACGACACTCACACTTAAACTAATAAATAAAAATCCAGCTCAGTCTGACTCCAACCACAGCCCTAACATTCATAAAGAAATCGACAAAAACGGAGATAGTGTCTTTTAAATTTATGGCAGTTGAATGTCTACAAAACCGGCTCGTAGGGACTGCAACAAGCTACTTTTTGGGTTGGTGACGTCGTAAACCCAGATATTTACATAAACCCCGCCCCCGGGAACATGCAACAAAGAGGCCAAGGCAAGAAGAGGAAGAGTTGTTGTCACTAGCAGTGCACGAAATAAATTATTCATATATAAATCACAATTCTGTCTTCTAACGATTCTAATGGATTTACAAGTTTCAAAATCAGTGTTGTAAAGCAGGAGTTCTTAATGCACACGCTCTGCTCTGCATCTCTCTGTCTCTCTCTCATACACCCCCGCTCGAGCCCTCCTGCCCCCTTGAGCTCCGACTAAACTGCCCTTTCGGTTTGGTCTAGGTGCCCCGGGTTCACGATTTCTGCCAAGGGTGATCCACGATTATACGATTACATGATTACACATAAAGCGTATTATATGCTTTATGTGTACAGACAGACAGGTATTTTTCACATAGCTAAGTGAAGCGTTAAACATGAACACACGCTGTTGCCGTGGTAGCGAGCAAAGGCGTGACGTTTCTGAACGCGCTCTAGCGGTTTAGCGAATCACGGCGCTCTGGGCCGGCTAACCATTGCGTATTTCTGAGGGAGGGGCTTCACAAAACCAGGAAATCATCAGCATTGAATTCTTTACTCCAAACGACTCTAAACTTCGCTTTATTTATGGAGAAGATGACATGTAGCTGCAAAATATATGTACATTATACGCACCATATGAGATAGTTAATCTATTGTATGGTTAATTGCTGTAATTAATATCTGGATGGAGGTACTGTCTGCTGTTCTCTTGATTGTGACTTTGGTGAGGAAAAAAATAAACTAGACCACATCATAAATTAGATAAGTACGATTTTATTTTTTATTTTTTTTATTTTTTTTCCTTCGTGCACCATGTTCAGTGTGTCTTCTGCTCTTCATGTGAATGTGTGTGTGTGTCTGTGTGTTCTCCTTAATTTAAGTTTACTGAACTAATTGTTTTTGAGTTTGAATTTGTGTAAGCGTACTAGACGTCATCATAAAACACTAATTTTAACTACACACAAAATAATTGAGTTGAAATTCCTCCGAAGTAGTAGCATGAACCTTAAAAAAAAGCCTAAATGCAGATGATTTCAGATTGAGTAAATGCAGGTGTGCATATGTTCACAGTCACTTCCAAGTTCACCAGAAATATTGATGGCTCATCTTGCACTGCACAGATGTTTGTCTGTAGAATGAGAACATCCCTTTGTAATTCACAGCTGTGACGTAACTAATGCCTACGGCCTATTTCCCTTCAGCATGTATCTAAATATCAGGAGGACATTTGCTGGCACAGGAAGGAAAAATGCACTAATCAAGCAGTTCAAAAGTTTGTTGCATATTAGGCCAGTGTCTGATATGGGCTAGTTTTAGAAAAAAAAATGAAATGGCCTGATTGACTTATGATGTGAATGAATGCAATCTCTGATACTGTGAGAAATCTCAGAATAAGGTCAGTTCTCTCTCAGAACGAATGGTTCCCCTCTGATGCAGATCTCAGGACAGGGTCTGGGTGGGTTTGGGGTTATTGGGTTTGGGCATCTTTACTAGAGCAAAAGGAAGAAACTGCCCTGAACAACAGGCACTGTTTTTGACTCTGACTCTGACTGGTTCATGTACAGTAGTACCCATCAAACCATTTCTGAAGTGAGACAAGCATATTGTGCTTACCTTTAATAAGTTTATCATAATTATTGAGTTATTGTCTGGAATACTTGATTCTTATTGGCCAGTGAACACATGGGCAGTTGCGTTTTTTAATGTAATGATGCTAAACTGTGTTTGTGTTGTTTGCCCCTGAATCATAAAATCATCAGACTCAAATCAACGTCGTCCACGTGTTTTTGGTAATTGCGCATGTTATAAACTTCTGTGTTCCTGATCACCCCACCAGAGTTTGTTTCACAATAAAATTACATCATCCACTTACATATTTAACTTCACTCCCATACAAAGAGCCCAAAGTATCATAAACTTCACACTTTTGAGGTTTCTGCATCTGCGGAGGTCCATTCTCTCACTCCCTCTATCAGCGTTGCTGGGATTTTTCCGTCTGCGTGTTATTTTCCTGAATGGTCAGCTTTGACGCATTTCTCAGACACAATGGTGGCCTTTTAGGTTCTGAATATTTCTCTGTGCTCGAATCTGACCGCACAGCCCAACACCAGTGTTTCTGACACGCTGTAGAGAGAGAATATCCCTTATTCTCAGGAAACCACATTTGTTCGATGAATCTACTGAGTCACATTATATGATTAGCTTTTTAGTTTCAAATAAACAAGGTTACAGTGCAGAATCCTTATCTGCATGTTCTGACTGTAACATCTCCTGCTTTTGATGAAATTAAAGGGGTGATATTATGCTTTTTCACTTTTTGAATTTGTCAATGTGTGGTGTGTATCTTTGGGCATAAAAAAGATCTACAAATTACAAATCTCAAAGTCCACTCCAAAAGGAGATATTTCGTTTTTTTTTTTTTTTTTTAAATCTCTTTCCAAACGGCTCCTTTGGACGACAACGTTTGTTTTCTGCATGCAGTGATGTCACAACGCGGTCCATTAGAATATCATTAAATTAAATCCCGCCCACGGAAATACGAATTGTTGTAGGAAGGGTAGAGGTGAGGTGGGGGATTAGCCAAACTTTAGCGATGCAGTGCAGAGAACCGCTTCAACGAGCCGCAGCACGGCGGGTATAAACACAAGCATTGACTAGCCGTAACGCGCCGCAGACGTGTGGAGTGTGTGGTAAGAGATTTATTCATCATACGGTGTAGACAGCTTCACACATCACTTTTAAATAGGAGAATGAGATAATGAGATAAACAAGAACTGTCACGGGTTATTGAAATATTTTCAAATGAAATGATCGATCCAGTGATTCGAAGTTGCAAAAGAAGTTGCTTTGTAGCTTTTGTTGTTAATTCTGAGACACTGAATGATATGAGAACATCCGCTCTCCTCTCCATTCAGAGGTCATGTTTTTCTTTTCAATCCAGGCCTCCCGTTTTCCATTAGTTTATTAGATGAGCACCACCATATGGTGTGCAAAAGAAACACTAAAGAAGAAAAATCATCCCTTGTCTTGTAAAGTCAGACTGTCGGCCTTTGTACACTTCATCTCTGTTCTGTCTGTTCTCCTGCTGTGCGCTCTCTCTCTCTCTCTCTCTCTCCCCCTGAGGAGTGATAGCCAGCAGTCTCAATTGTTTCTTGATGTTCTTCCAGTCTGTGCTTTGCCTTCTGAAAATGGACAAAGCAGAATTTTCCCCACAAACTTTCATTTAATGTAATGTGCCGCTTTACGGCAGCCTCTGTTTGCTGGATAAACAGAACAGGTTGTATTTATTCATGAGATGATATAACATATTATAAGGTTTTTTTATAATGCATTATGCATTCATTATAATGCCTTAGAAATACCATTATAATGTATCATAAATAGGGGCTTCATAGAAAGTGTTACCATAATTTGTTTTTTATATTATAATTGTATATATAATTTTGTGGTGTAAGTTTATAGGTACTTATATTTTCTGATTTTAATCTTATTCTGTTTGAAGGATTTGTTGACAGCTTGTAGGTTACTAATGCTTTTTTCTCACTCTGTCTCAGTGCAGTTTTGACTGATATTTGTAGCAGAAATGGTTACATACATGGCTCATATGCAAATCGCATATTTATCTTACTGCACAATAGTAGATCCAAAGATCGGAAAGAGCCCACATACACTCGCCCATAGACCCCCAAACCCTCCACCCCGTCCCCCTCTCCTCCTGGAGCCTAGGATCTCTCTGACCAGGTCTGCTGGAGCTAGAACTCCAAAGGCAGCGAAGGCTCCATTTTCATGGTTTCAGGGCCAGAAATACAGTGGACAGGTTTTAACAAGAACACATGAAAGGAAGGAGAGATGTGGTAAAAGGCTCCAGCTTGTAGGTCACAGGATTAATTTGTCTTAGGATTCTAAACGGACCTGCGTACCTGAGGCTGAGTGTCCTGCAGGGTAGCCGTAGTCAAAAGTCTCGCAGATAACCATACCCTCTGGCCTGACTGATAGCTAAGGTGATCGCGTCCTGTGGTCGGCTTTAATTTGCTGGGCCCAGACGACACGTTGGAGTCTGACATGAGCACCGTCCACTGCTGGACCATTGAGCATTCACCTGAACAAGGGAACATGGGTAGTTGGTAGCCCAGAACACACTGGAAGAATCCAGTAGAGGAATAAGTAAGGGAATTATGGCCATATTCAGCCCATGGAAGAAAGTCACTTCATTTTTCCTGATTATGGTTGCAGTTTGATCTGAGGTAGCGACCAATCTCCTGATTGAGCCTCTCTGGCTGTCCATTAGCCTGTGGGTGATAGTCTGAGGTGAGACTGACATTAATATTTAGCTTTTTGTAAAATGCCAACTACCATACTCATGAAGTAAAGTGGGAACACGGTCTGACATAATGTCCTCTGGTATCCTGTAAACTCTGAAAATGTGATGAAACAAGGCTGTAGGGAGACCTTTAAGGAACTTGGAAAACTGTCTATAATAACTAGAATAATTGTGAAACTGTTAGAGTTAGGGAAATCAGTAACAAAATCCACAGTTAGTTGGCTCCAGGGGCCCTAAAAAGAATGGGAACTGGTTCAATTAGTCCAGCAGGGAGTTCTCTGTGTTTTTTTTTTTTTTGTTTTTTTTTTGACTGCACACAGATGGTGCAAGACTTGACAAAGTTAGTAACGTTCTGAACTAAACTTGGCCACCAGAATGAATTAATATGAACTAGCGTGAATCTTGGGTCTCCGCTGCTCAGAAGCATATAAATCCACTGGGTAATGTCTGATCAGATGTGCTACATGTTGTTTAGTAAGAGGGCATCCTGCTGGGGTTGGATCCGTATGTTGTTCAAGCTTCACAGCGTTGTGTCGGTTGAGTGCTGTATCGACTGAATAGAATGAATGGTAGAATTGAGTCTTGGTGGGTAGGAGCATTTGAGGGGTAATACCTCCTGGAGAGGGTATCTGTTTTGCTGTTCTTACCGCCAAGTCGATATGTGATTTTGAACTGAGATCTTGTAAAGAATAATGACCATCATTCTTGCCAAAGGTTTGAATGTTTGGCACTCTTAGTATACTCTAAATTGTGATTTGCTATGACCTGAAATGGGTGAGCTGCTCCCTTTCAGCCAGTGTCTCCACTCCTCGAAAGCCACTTCGTTTCTATTCCACAGTCAGAAGCACCTATTTCTGTAACGAATGGGATATTAGAGTCAGGGTGTTTGAGAATGGGAGCTGTGGTGAATTTGGTTCTGACTGCTGTTTTTGCCAGTCCTGTCCATTGCAAATTTGTTTTGTTTGTTCTATATATTCTCCTTAACTACCAGTTTGCAAAGTCCGGGAACCTTTGTAATTCCCTGATAGTTTTGGGATCTGGCTAATTTGTTACTGCCATGTTTTTTGATGGATCCATCTCTGCCCTTTGGCGACTGATGTTCGTATAAGCAGCGGTATGATTAAGGCGAAGAGAATGGAGGAGCACACTCTTCAGCAAATGGATCAGCAGGTAAGTATAACAGGTAAATACCTCGAGGAGCTGGACGATGTGGATGTTGTTGATGGAATTCCATGAGAAAAGCAGGGTCTAACATATCATCTTGAGGTACCCAGGATCTTTCCTCTGGGCCGTAATCCACCCAGTCCACCAGATATTCAAGTTGGCCACCACAGCATCGGGAATCTAGAATTTCCTTAACTATGTGGATGGGGTCATCGATGATCTGCGGTAAGGGGACGGATGTCAGGATAATGTCATTTTTAATGCATCGGCAGTGGAATCCAGTGGTCCAGGATAATTCAGGTTGATGTTGTGTAAGCCAAGAATGCCCTAGAATGAACGCGGTGGTTGATTTCTCCAGAACCAGGGGGGTGAATATTTCCTAATGCAGGCAGTCAACTCACAGTGTCACAGACTTCACTTGGCATCTCACACCACTTCACTCCTGTTACTGATTGGACCTTGTACGTGGCCGTAGTGAGAGTCTTCTTGAGCTGGAACCGCCCGCAGAGGAGTCGAGGAACTGAAACTAAAAATGACAAAATTAGCGGTAATCAATGTCACAGTAGTAGACAGTGGTGATATAGTGAGAGATTTACTGAAAACAGAACTTACCATGGGCTGTGGAGGACAAATGGGACAAGTGCCAATATAATGACTACTTGCCCAGCAAAATAAACAGGTGTTTTGGGTCAGCCGATGGTTTCTTTAAGTAATAGACAGTCAAGTATTGTCCACTTGCATAGATTCTGGTTCTGCAGTTTTTGGTGTCTCTGGCTAGAGATATTGAATAGAGGACAGCACGGTTGGATTCTCTTCAAAGCAGTTTTGCATGGGGCGAGCAACACAAAGTTTTGGATGAACTCCTCAAATCCTATGGTGTCATCATAGATGGCCAGTTGTAAATGAAGCGCTGGATTTAGCCCCTGACGATATGTGGTGAGAAGAGCTTGTTCATTCCATCCACTTGCAGCAAGAGTTTGGAGAGTTTCAGGGAGTAATCCATGACGGAAATGCTTCCTTCCTCCAGGTGGTAAAGTTGCTCACAGACAGAGGAATCTAAAAACCTTCTTAAAATGGGAAACTACATTTTGATGTTTTTATTTATTCATTTATTTATTTTTTTATTTATTTATTTATTTTTTTTTGACACCGCAACAGTACCTGCTTGATACCACATAGTCTCAGCTCATTATAAAGCACAACCAGGTAAATGAGAAATGATAAAGAATATTTTTCAGTGGGAAATTGATGAGGCTGCGTTTCTAGTGCTAGAGAGCATTACAGAAGAAAGCCATTGCAGTCCTCCTTTAGACCAGAGTAAGGCTATGTAGACAAGTGAAGGAGTGGGTGCTGTGGAAGTGCTGGTAGTGACAGATGCTGCCCTGTTACGTCCTGACGAATTGCTTTAGCGTGTTCCTGGAACGGATCGGGCCGATCTGGATCAATTTTCGGCATTGGTCTGGTCTTGTGTCAGGAAATATACACTAAAAAGGGATTAAATGAATCCAGACAAAACTTATTTGAAGTTGGAAGGGCAGGACCGGGAGACAGCAGTGCTGGAGAAGCTACTTTGAAACTGTAGCTTAACCAGCTACAAGCTACTCGTAAATTAAAGTAGTTAAGCTACATTCAAGCTAGCCTTCTGAAAAGCTACACTACATTGAAACTACTTTACATTTTTTTTTTTTTTTTTTACAATTAACCTTACAATGGGTAAATCCAATGACAAAATCACAAAAAGTGTCCCAACCATTGGATTTTGTTACTATCCGATACACACAATAATATATATAGGTGCATCTCAAATTAGAATGTCATGGAAAAGTTCATTTATTTCAGTAATTTAACTCAAATTGTGAAACTCGTGTATTAAATAAATTTAATGCACACAGACTGAAGTAGTTTAAGTCTTTGGTTCTTTTAATTGTGATGATTTTGGCTCACATTTAACAAAAAACCCACCAATTCACTATCTCTACAAATTACAATATGGTGACATGCCAATCAGCTAATCAACTCAAAACACCTGCAAAGGTTTCCTGAGTCTTCAAAATGGTCTCTCAGTTTGGTTCACTAGGCTACACAATCATAGGGAAGACTACTGACCTGACAGTTGTCCAGAAGACAATAATTGACACCCTTCACAAGGAGGGTAAGACACAAACATTCATTGCTAAAGAAGCTGGCTGTTCACAGAGTGCTGCATCCAAGCATGTTAACAGAAAGTTGAGTGGAAGGAAAAAGTGTGGTAGAAAAAGATGCACAACCAACCAAGAGAACCGCAGCCTTGAGAGGCTTGTCAAGCAAAATCGATTCAAGAATTTGGGTGAACTTCACAAGGAATGGACTTAGGCTACCACACACAGACGTGTCAAGGAATTTGGCTACAGTTGACGTATTCCTCTTGTTAAGCCACTCCTGAACCACAGACGACGTCAGAGGCGTCTTACCTGGGCTAAGGAGAAGAAGAAATTGACTGTTGCCCAGTGGTCCAGAGTCTTCTTTTCAGATGAGAGCAAGTTTTGTATTTCATTTGGAAACCAAGGTCCTAGAGTCTGGAGGAAGAGTGGAGAAGCTCATAGCCCAAGTTGCTTGAAGTCCAGTGTTAAGTTTCCACAGTCTGTGATGATTTGGGGTGCAGTGTCATCTGCTGGTGTTGCTCCACTGTGTTTTTTGAAAACCAAAGTCACTGCACCCGTTTACCAAGAAATTTTAGAGCACTTCATGCTTCCTTCTGCTGACCAGCTTTTTAAAGATGCTGATTTTATTTTCCAGCAGGATTTGGCACCTGCCCACACTGCCAAAAGCACCAAAAGTTGGTTAAATGACCATGGTGTTGGTGTGCTTGACTGGCCAGCAAACTCACCAGACCTGAACCCCACAGAGAATCTATGGGGTATTGTCAAGAGGAAAATGAGAAACGAGACCAAAAAATGCAGATGAGCTGAAGGCAACTGTCAAAGAAACCTGGGCTTCCATACCACCTCAGCAGTGCCACAGACTGATCACCTCCATGCCACACCGAATTGAGGCAGTAATTAAAGCAAAAGGAGCCCCTACCAGGTATTGAGTACATATACAGTAAATGAACATACTTTCCAGAAGGCCAACAATTCACTAAAAATGTTTTTTTATTGGTCTTATGAAGTATTCTAATTTGTTGAGATAGTGAATTGGTGGGTTTTTGTTAAATGTGAGCCAAAATCATCACAATTAAAAGAACCAAAGACTTAAACTACTTCAGTCTGTGTGCACTGAATTTATTTAATACACAAGTTTCACAATTTGAGTTGAATTACTGAAATAAATGAACTTTTCCACAACATTCTAATTTATTGAGATGCACCTGTGTGTATATATATATATATATATATATATATATATATATATATATATATATATATAACATAGCTACATTACCTCAAAGTGACTGTTAAACTGCAAAATTGTTACAAATGTAACATCAATGCAAAAACAAAATGTATGCAACTTAAACTGGTTACAGAGGAGTCATAAAATAAGCAGCCACAGACGTCAATCATCAGCTGCGCTTTACATGAACACTGTGCTTTGTGTAAAAACCCGCCGCAACCATCCTTTGCCAAATGATAAGCACAGTACTATATTGCGATTTTATCTTCTGTTGGATTAGTGTGCATTACAAAACTGTGGGGGACAGATTATAATATGATGGTTCATCATTGTAGAATAGACATTTGATATAGAGTGCAATAAAGCAGGAAAATTAAAGGTGGGGTATTTATTTTTTCAAAAACGCTTTCAAATTGTATAAGCAGCGGTATGATGTAGATGATTTCAGCCCTTGTATGATTTACAGAAGACGAAGAGAACGGTGGAGCACACACCTCAGCAACTGGACCAGCAGGAAAGCATAACAGGTAAATATCTGGAGGAATGCTCACGGGGACGAGCATTCATGCCGAGATCAGCTAAGAGAGTCTTTCCACGTTTAAGGCCGGGTGTGTGCTTAAATAGTGCGCCGATGAAAGTGTAATCGCTGACAGGTGGAGGTGGTTAATACTTGGCAGATTTGAGACATATCTTGAGACAAGAGTATGCTCTTCTGAGGTCTAATTTGTTGAAAATACGAGCTTCACGCAGTTGTTCCAAGACAGATAGGACTAATGGCAGTGGGTATTTGTACATGACTGTAGCTGCATTGAGGCTACGGTGTCCTGCTTCATCAGGGGATGTGGAAGGGCACATGAAGCCTTAAACTAATGCCTCCTAAACATAATTCTCCATAGCGTGAGTCTCAGGGAGTGATAGCTTGCTTTTAGGAGAATCTGCATTTGACAAAAGTTCAGTGGCGCAATCCCAAGGATGGTGAGGGGGAATTTGGGTTGCTTTGCAAAACATTTTGTTTTAAGATGGCCATTAATGTCTATTACTTTATGTCTTATTGACTTTAGTGTAGCAACTTAAAGTTCCCCTGAGGTCAAAAATGTTATCCCTTAAAACTCATCTTTGATCATCAAAATGACATATTTAAATGTGTATTCTTGTGAAAATAATTTTCTCATGCCTTAATATAGCTTGAATGTAACTCTACACCCTTGCCTCATTGACTATACATGGATCTATGAATACACAAATTAGCTCCGCCTCCACTCACTCACTCAGCCAGAGCCTCCTGATCCACTGACTGAACTGTAGTAAACGTGATACAAAGGCAAGTGGAAATATTGGTTTAATTTAGCCATATATGTTTGAACCAGAAACAGATTCAGAAGAAGAAGAGGGGAAAAAATTATACAGGGTCATTTACAAGTGGATGTATCAGAATGGTAATTCATTTTATCGCTCTGTCAGACACATCATGTACAATCCTCACATAAAGATACAGAAATTCTTATAAAAGCTACATTTATACTTACCAATGTACAGTGTCTAGTATATAGGTAGTTATTGCAGCCCACCCCAGCAAGCTGGTATGCTTAACATAAGCAAGGAGACTTTTTTTTTAAGTGTTTTTATGCAAGTGGGATGAGAATAAATTGATAAAAATTTTGATTCATTATTCATCATAATCTACAGGTCAGCTGAGTGGAATCTTTCAGTTTTTATTCATAGTTTATTTCTATTTTCTGACATCCCTCAGATATAAACATATAGGCGTCACGCGTCGTGTGTGGGAATGAGGAGTAGGAATGAGGAAATCAGGAACATAAAGTTTATTTATATAATCCACACAAGGAACAGGAACAGCAGGGAATCCACACGCAACGCATCTGAAAAGACGTTAAGACGTGTAGTGAACTCAGGAATGACTTTAAACGACATTAAGAACCGACAAACAAACAGGGAACAGAACCAAACGTAAATACACAGGCTAATCAGACGAGGACAAGTGTGATAGATTAGACAATGACATCATAACTGAAAACGGAACAGGAAGGACCAAATAAGGGCAGGGAAAAACCAAAGAAATAGTCCACAGGGGTGTGACAGTAGGCCTAAATGAATGAATTTCTGAAGAGTATTTAACAGTACTTTACATTAAAGTCAGCCTTTTCAATCATTCTAACATTATCAGATTTACCTTATAATTAAAAAAAAAAAAAAACAAATGCCGCTGGGGTAAGTTTGGGTAGAGGCAAAAAGGCCTTGTTTTTTACCACTTTGTTTTTAATGTGTCATTGCTACGTGTCGCATGTATTTAATATTGTTAATATTGTCAAGTCAAACAGGAAAAGGACTGCCTATATAAGGACTATAATGCTATAGTAGCTAGCTTGCTCAAGTACTGAGGAGCTAAACCATTTAGGGCTTTGAGTAATTAACAAGTTGTTTAATCGGGAGCCAGTGCAGTGTTGACAGAACCGGGCTAATATGGTCATACTTTCTGGGTCTAGTAATCCCATTTCAGCTTTTAAAAATCTTTTAATAACTCTGGTCATTTATTCCATGCACACCAAACTTGGACTTTTAGTTTGTAATTTTGTGGTGCTCTGTTCCCCTTGTTTGTTTTCAGGGTAATTCATTGGACCTCCGTGTTCATTTCCGTGGTTGCTCATTAGTTTGTTGGTTCTACTCTGCTTATATAGCCCTTGTGTTTCGTCAGTCGTTAGATGTCACGGCGTCCTTTCCCCCGAACTTCCTGTGTCTGAGTTTGCAGTTTTGTTTCATTCAGTAAATTCCCAGCCTGCATCATTACACGCCTGTCACAATAACAGAAGAAGATGACACACAGGTAACATACAACTAGGTCATTATTTTCAGGAATGTCAGAAATCCAAGCGATGCAAGCAGGTGAGTAAACGAGTTCATAGAATGACGACAGATCAGTATTCCAAGGTGAGAGTCAGGGAAGTAGCTCTGCAGGGAACAGCGAGGGTAGGCAAGGTGTGTGTTTCTAGATGAGGTGATGATCAGTGACAGGTGTGGTGATGGCTGACTGAGTGCAGGTGGGAGCTTAAACATTCACTACTTGAATGAAAGCAAGGATGAACTTCTGCCATTTATCTTTCATACACTGTGAACAACTACTGTACCAAACTGATAGAACTGTACACCATCTGATGGAGTTGGACATAATGGAGCACATCACAGCTGAACTAACTATTCATGATTAAGGTGGCCTGACTGTTTATATTCATAAAAACCAATGCAGGGCAAAGCGTTCAGTGACTGTTCAGTGTGACATTTGTTTAAAGCAGTTTCACCCTGTGCAAACATGCAGATCATTCTGATGTCCAAAATGAAAACAAATGATTTTCTTTGGTTGGCATCAACAGGGACATGAGAGATTTTTCTTAATTATAACAATTATGAGCTGTTGGCAATGTTTAGCTATTTGTTCATATCAAAACAATTTACCGATTCAGTCATTGTTTGCTCTACTCTGGTACTGTGAGGGGGGATTTACACTCAGTCTCTTCGTGCGCAGTTTACAGTCTCTGCAAAATAAATCTGATCTTCAATTCCTTGTAGTAGGTCTCCCACAACCCACTGCAAACTCACATTCAGCTCAATCCTAACAGATAAACACAATCCAGCACCCACCCAGCATTTTTTTTTTTTAGCTGAAAAACCCATTTCTCCTGTTGGTCAGTGTCTGTGGAGCCGTTTGCAACATTCATGATGGATTTACTTCAACGCTGAAAACTCACACATAAGGTACAGTCATCAGAGCACTGGCTCTCTCTGAAACACTCCCACCTCAACTCTGTGACCAAACAGGGTTTGTCGGTCGCTCTCAACAACACCTGCACCAAATATGAGAACCAGGGCGCTGACTGCTAGTTGAAGCTGAGCTAACGAGGCGAGTTGACGAAATGTTTAGCGGACGCCATCTGCGTGATGATGATGTATTAATTGAAAAAATGGTCTTCTCTGCAGACCTTGCAGAGCTGAAACTGGAAAACATCAGCGACACTTAGCTTTGTTTCAAAACAAACTATTGCAGGATGGTTCTCAAGCTTCACAAAGTCTACAGAGAGTTTAACTCTCCAAATTACTCCAAATCCACAGAAAAAAATGATCTTTAGCGCATTCGAGTGATTAAAATCCAACATGCAGAATCAGATTTACTTCCAGGTCAAGTCAAATTTGTTTGCGATCACTGTGCAGTACAGAACAGTACGTCCTGGAGCACATTTAACATAAGTATAATCGTTTACAGTTTTGGCCTGTGTTCAAGTACTGTGCAAAAGATAAACAGGGAGTTATTTCCTTTAGTAAGACCGCTTAGACAGAACCATCACAGGAGGAGTTTCCACTCCTCGGGAACGTCACCTGCCGAGGGCTTCGTTACGCAGCGGTTCAGGAAAGTACTGTAAGATCTCGCGTCTGACCTCAGCTGCATCTCAAGGCCGCCATTGAAAAACTGACCTTTTCTGTCCATTAGTAGGTGGAAATGAGTACCGTCGCACTGACTGACGTCAGACCTAAATAAAAATGCTGCCGTTGACAAAACTGTCGATTGTGTGTTTTACGTGTGGGGCTTCTGTGGGAGTGAGTCTGGGTAAACTGCTAATGATGCCTAAGTGAAGAATAGACATTGAGCTTTGATGGAAAACTCAATAAACAGAGGACGATGAGAATGTGACTGCGTGACACACGCCAATGATATAACTGGGTCCAAATGAGAAAGAAATAAAACAGAAAGAGCAGATATCTGCTGAAGCCGCCACTTTAGATTCAGAGACCGCTTTGATGGTGTGTCGCTTGTAGCAAAAGCCACACTAGAGTGAATATGTGTTTCCCACAGCAAACATGCCGGGGTTGGGGGAGTTCTGACCCCCCTAACGAAGGCGTGATCCCCCCGATGGATAGCAAGTAGCCTACGAATGATATGGAGATTTACTTGTAAATATTAAGATGCATTTCTATCGCTCTGACTGGTTTTAAGGTGTAATTTTGGCAGCACATGAAAGGGGTTGTACTGACATTACCCGAGCGGCTGAAGAATATTACAGCGCATTTATTGCTTGGACGGAGCAAGAACGTCTTCTGAAATGCGTGTGCAGATTCAGTCGAGATTTACAGTTTACCCTCTTCAGCTGTTGAACTGAATTACGTATTTGCTAAAATAACCATAACATTAACAGCAGCGCTGAAATACAAGTGCAGTTCTGTCAGTCAGATGAAAGTTGTGAAAGTTGCATGTGTTACTATTACAAATACAGCGTGATTTTTTTTTCAGAATCATCACTGGCTGCTAGAAAGAAAAAGAATAGTTTACATACAAGTTTTTACTTAAAAATGAAGACTGACACATTGTCAATAATTTTGCCAACAAACTGTTGTTTGTTTCTGATCAACACACAGCGGTGTTTCTTTAGTGAATGGGTCGAATCCATGTTTTTAAAGGAATTGAGTGGGTTTTGCTTCGTTTCAGCCCGTTTGAACGAATCGATTGAATGAATGATTGACTTTTTATTGAGACAGTGATTTGCCACCGCCTACTGGCGCTTTTAGTTTTATATTTAGGGTATCGTTTCACATGAAATCATTTCATATATCAGTATTTATTTGTATTTTTGTGTGTTGAATTCAAATATTTCTTTCTAAAGCTACTTTTTGTAATGTCTATTCAGTGCTTCTTTACTTGACCACAATGACTTTAAAAGATCTTGTCTTTAAGACAAGATGTGTACACGTCGGCACACGATGTGTAAATCTCTTGATCGCTCTATTTACAACATAAAAATCTGCACCCTCAGATTTTCAAATAGTTGTGTCCCGGCCAAATATTGTCCTTTCCTAACAAACCACACATCAACGGAAAGCTTATTTACTCAGCTTTGGGACTAAGTATAAAAATCGACCCTTACGACTGCTTTTGTGGTCTGGGGTCACATTTGTGTAAATGTAAAAGTATTTGATATTAGCACAGCATAAAGTGTGTTTGGAAACCCCTCGCGTGCTGCGCTTTTCAATCAACAGCTGCGATTTAAGAGGAACATCTAAATGCTGAAAGATGTTTCTGTCCTAAAGCAAAGTGAGACGTAATCAGGAACGTGTGTTCACGTGCGCCTCGCTGAAGACGCCTGGTAAATTCAATGCGCAAATCACTATTAAAAAGGAAGAGCAACAGAGAAATGTCCAGAGATGAGTACAAAGACATAAAACGTTCAAGCTGGTCATTCAAAATATCTAAAAAATCAGATGTTTTCCATCGAAATGATCCGCCCAGCCGGGACCTGTAAAGCACATAGAATTACATCAGAGAGAAGCTGAGGGGGAAGTGAGGAGAGGAGAGAGAGGAAAAATTCTTCAAGTATGAGGAAATTTTACTGCTCTCCTCCCTCTCTCTCTCTCTCTCTCTCTCTCTGTTTCTCTTTCTCTTCTGCCCCCTCGATCTTTCTTCCTCAGTCAATCAGGAGCGTTCAGAGCAGTGGAGGAGCAGTGAGCGACTGACAGGAGGAGAGGGAAGCAGCATCCAGCATCAGTGGCTCCGCAGGTAAGACTGACTCCTCTCTGCGTGATCAGTTCATGATCGCTTGATATTAAACCCCTGATGTGTGAGTTCTTAAATCAACTTCAGAATCTTCAGCATCTTTTACTTTTTCAAAATGCGTTACAAGAGACATATCCATTGCAAAAAACACAGTAGCACATAGTCAGAATTAGATTAGTTAGAGTTGGAGTACTTTGACCAAACATGTTGTATTTATGCTCTGATTTAAAAAAAAAGTTGTTCTGAAGATCTGTTTACTGTCGCAGTAATCTTGTGCGTTGGGATGTGTCCTCTTGTGAAGTTTGGACTGAAGAACTTCTGCTTACAGTCTCAATGAAATCGTGAGTTTTCCTCTTGTCAGGGAACAGTGGTCACGTGATCTCCGGCTATAACATTTTTACTATCAGAATGTGCAGCGTATTACACTCGTCCGTCTGGCCTGTCAATTATTATTCATTCTAGGGCTTCTGAATTCTGAAAAGGACTGACACAGAAGCCATTCTGTGAGTTTAGACACGGCTCATTTGTGTGAGGGTGAACTGATGATGACATTTGTTAATAAAGAGAAATGATGAGTGGGCTGAGGGATACAACAGCTGAAATATTCAAGTCACTTTTACGTGTAGTTCATAATCCATGTTGTTTCGAAGCAGCTTTACTGAAATGGAACCATAAAAACGTCCAGTAAACAGGCCAAAGGCAACTGTGGCAGAAAAAAAAATTTTTTAACGGAATATTTTTATTTAATTTAACTGTGACTACGCATCAAACACTAGAGCACGGCGCTCGCGACACCGAGGCCATGGGTTTGATTTCCCGGCGCTGTATGTGTACCTTAAAGGCAATTTCACACTGGATGAAAGCATATCCAAAATTTCAAACAGCAAAAACAGTAACAGTAATGGTACATTTGACAGATTTACGCTTATAAACAATTCCGCTCAGATAAGAGCTGCTTTTATAGCTGGTCTGGAAACAGGCTCTGGTATGGGAACAGGTGAGCTGCTGCTGCACTACAGCTCAAACCAGCACATTCATCTCTCTCGGTGGAGTTCTCTGTTAAATCTCATTTAAGCTGATGTCATTTTGGCTGTAGTATGTGTGCCTATCCCAGCGTAAACCCTCATCGATCACCTTGTCTGAGCGTTTACACCTGTGGTTAGAAGCAGAGATCCTTGTTAGTGCTGTATGACATGTGCACTTAAACAGATCACGCTCTTAAGCAAAATGGCTTTCAATGACAAAAACGTCTGTGATGTTATATTACTGAACCGACGCGGTTCAGATGACGAACATGCAACTATGGTTTCAGAAAACGCCATAGTTATTTTGTGCATCACATTCTGGCATTTAAGCACTAGAACTGTTGTTCTCCTGTTCTTTTTTACGAGAAAGTAGCACCATTAGCAATTAACATGATTTCAGGGCCGGACTATCTGGAGAGAGACAGTTGTTTTGGTAGTCGTTGTACAGACACGCATTTCAGTATCAGCTCTGTCTCCGATGTTGAAGACGTCTCTGCGCTCATTCCTTTATTTCCACTTACCACATACTTCTGGAGAAAAGTAAAGTGGTGCTTCCATGATATGTTGATGTGTGAACACTTATTCACTATTAACTACGACTTTTCCCTCAATAAATTCCTAATTTGCTGCTTATTAATAGTTAGTAAGGTAGCTGTTCAGTTTAGGTATTGGGTATAAGGATGTAGAATAAGGCATTAATATGTGCTTAATTAGTACTAATCAGTGGTTAATATTCTTGTAATGCGCATGCTAATAAGCAACTAGTTAAGAGATGTAAAATAAAGTGTTACCGTTGATGTCATGCGGCGCTGGTATCATGGTGCATGACCAGAACACCACAGTATGAAAACATGACATCAAAGAGTCAAGTGAAGTAACTTAGAGCAGAATTGCTGTCTGTTCTCACCTGCCAGTGCTGACCAGAACGAAATGAATTTTATTAAATCTTAGTCTGAAAGGATGTTTGCACAGGTTGTGACTTTTGCTTTCTCTGGTTTGATCCGGCAGACAGACGCCGGAGCTCTGTGTCGCAGCTTGCGGACGCTACTGACACCGCTATTTAAAGTCAACACGAAATCGAAGCTGATCCCGTTTACGCTCTTAATACGCTACTCCTGCTCTCATTACATGTCATTCATTAAAAAAAGTTTCTCATTAAAATCTTTCTTCAGAATTAAACTGGCTCTGAAAGTACTTTCAACAGCCTCTCTTAGTTTTCATTCTGTCATTTCACACCTG
Organism: Labeo catla; assembly: GCA_012976165.1. Classification (NCBI taxonomy): domain Eukaryota; kingdom Metazoa; phylum Chordata; class Actinopteri; order Cypriniformes; family Cyprinidae; genus Labeo; species Labeo catla. The sequence continues at coordinate 117,365 of VONZ01001322.1, read as the reverse complement.
CCTGTTCCACCCTGAACCTTGGGAGTAAAATGGCTTGCAAAAGCTGTTTTTGTGTTGATCTGTCCTCTATCTGGTAAATGGCTAATGTAAAATTTAAATTCTTATTTAATTGAAACAGGTGGGACAGACGTTCAAAGAGAAGAGGACACGGCAACATTTTACATCACCCCAAATTTGAGAGCCAACAGTATAAAAAAAAATCATACTTTCTCATTTACAAAACATAACAGCAACCGTTCATTTGGGGTTGCTCCTCTCTTTGAACATGGCCTTAGTGTTGCCTTTCCTGCTTCTGCTTCTGCCAAGTCCAGCCCTCTCGAGCCGACATCTGCAGACAGGAACTCCACGCGTCTCCAGAGACATCAAATCCCAGCCTATTAAAGTTGTTATTTCGGACACATGTGCACAAGATGGGGCCAAAGAGAGAGAGCTAGACTTGGATCCGGATTCTCCTCTGGTCTTGACCCATCGGATCCGTCTGGTGCCAGGTTCAGGTTCAGCTTGTGGTCAGTGCGAGGTGGACTTTGCAGCCCTGCGTGATCGTATTGAAAGACTGGAGAAGGAGGTGTCTGACCTGAGGGAGAAATGCGGAGGTCCAGAAGGATGCTGCAACGCCCAGCAGAGCAAAGGTAAAACCCTTCTACGCAAAAAAAGAGCCATAACATTTATGGTAAAAAAAAAAAGAAAGAAAAAAAACAGCAGCTCTGGTTGCCAGAATTTTACCGTAAAAAATACGGTAGCAACATTTTAGGTTTTGCGATTTTAACTTAAATTTACATTTAAATACTGTAATGTCATTAACTTGTATAAAATTACAATACCGACCTATTGAAGTACCGAAATGAAACTTGTAATACACTGATAAGCAGCAAAATCAGGTGCTGATGAGAAAGTCACACGATGAACCAAAGCCCATTTAAAAATGAACATATATTGAAGGTGCACAGTGTCATTCACACAAACACTAAACACCATGATCATGATAACACACATCTAACTGAAACAACGCAATGAACATTCATTTAACAACATTAGATGTAACATACAACCCTAGTGTACAAAACTGATAAGAAAAAATATCTAAGAAGAAACATAGTAATTCAAATAATAATAATAATAATAATATCGAATTTGAAATGTAATGCAGGGAACTCTGGGAATTTACGGTTATTCACTGTAAATTATACGTTCTTTTTCCACTTCCAAAAACAGTATACTACTGTAAAATTACATGTAATGTCTACTACAGTTTTTTATCATATATAGTAGGGGAACTTACCGTTAACCACTTAACAGTTTTTTACTGTAGCATTTTACAGTCCTTTACCGTTAAATTCACAGTCATTTTTTTACAGTCACCCTCCAACCAGATGCAAGCTTATCAAAACTATAACTGTAGTCTAAAACATCCTAAATAATGTCTGGAATCTCTGTCCTGACCAGTCCTAAAGGATTTCCTTACAAGAACTATTCAGTTCTAATCAAAAGAGATCCTACTAAACATTACTATTATTATTATTATTATTATTATTATAAAATGATGATGATCATTATTATCCGTTTGCTTTTCAGAATAGGATTACAAATGTATGTAGTAATTACGTAATTCTCAGGGGTCTGATACAGCATCCTTATTTATCCCATTTGAATCCTTTAGCATTTGTTCCGGATAATCAAAATTCCGTAAGCAATCCAGTGCATTCAGTTCCTCATGCACAATCCTGCCTGATACTACACTTCGACTACTACCACCACTACTAAAAACAACAATCAGAATAGAATAGAATAGAATAGAAAAAATTCAGTAACCCATGAGAATATTTGTCATCATACATCATATGTAGTTTTATGTGAACAGGCAGCTGTTTGGGGAAAAAAAACTCTCAGGGAAAGCAACATTTGTTGAATCTAACATTTCACACTTGTTTTTCTAGTCAAAATGTTTCAGTATCTTTTAATCAATAATTATTACTCAATCGAGCGGAATAAAATTAAAATGCGTCTGATTGGCTGCAGCTGCTTTAGTAAACACAGCTGTTTCAGATACAGTATAACCATCGCTTCTATGATTTGGTAAAATATACATACACATGCACTCAAAAGATAACTGTACCGTTTTTTTTGCTGAAAAATAAGGCTGGGGCTGAAGTACCATAAAATGAGCCTGTATGACTTGTGAACTATATTCCAGTTTAACAGCTCCAACTGAGAAACATACTGAAAGCTCATAAATCTCAAAACAGCACTCTGGACAACCTTATTATCTGAATAATGGCAATGAAAAGCTTTTATAGGTTTGGAATTCTGTGTTTTTGATAGATCTATGAGGTGAAGTGGTCCTCCCGTCCAGTCATTTAAACTCTCACCTAAGCTTTGTTCTCTTTGAAAAGCCTTCGATACACAGTTAACGCGCTGGTGCGTGAAGTGACAGTGTCATGTGTTCTTATCGCTCCACAGGTGCGGTCTGTACCACCGTTCGTCCCACGACCGACGAGTGTCCGGATGACTGCAGCGATCAGGGTCGCTGTGTGGATGGGAAATGTGTGTGTTTCCCAGGATTCAGTGGGCCTGACTGCAGCGTGTCTGACTGCCCTGATGACTGCAGCAGCCGGGGCAGATGTGTGGACGGCCAGTGCGTGTGTGACCCGGGCTTTACCGGCCCAGACTGCGGGACTCGGAGCTGTCCGGCTAATTGCAACGACAGGGGGCGCTGCGTGAACGGCAGGTGCGTTTGTGACGCTGGTTTTACCGGGTCTGACTGCGGGACTCGGAGCTGTCCGGCTAATTGCAATAACAGAGGCCGCTGCGTGAACGGCAGGTGTGTGTGCGACGCTGGTTTTACCGGGTCTGACTGCGGGACACGGAGCTGTCCGGGCAACTGTAACGAACGGGGCCGCTGTGCAAACGGAAAATGCGCGTGTGACGCAGGGTTCGCCGGTGAGGACTGCTCCGAGATGTCCTGCCCGGGGAACTGTAATGACAGGGGGCGATGTGTGAACGGACAGTGCGTGTGCGATCCTGGCTTCTCTGGGCCGGACTGCTCTGCAAAAACATGTCCAGAGAACTGCAACAATCGTGGACGGTGTGTAAACGGGAAGTGCGTCTGCGAGAGCGGCTTTACGGGTCCGGACTGCTCGTCCAGATCTTGTCCTGGAAACTGCAGTAACCATGGCAGATGCGTCGACGGCCTGTGCGTGTGTGACGGCGGTTTCACTGGACCGGACTGTTCGTCCAAGACTTGTCCCAGCGACTGCAATAACAAAGGCAGATGCGTGAACGGGAAGTGTGTCTGTGACGTGGGCTTCTCCGGACAGGACTGCTCCACCAAAACCTGTCCCAACAACTGCAGCAACAAGGGCCGCTGCTTGAGGGGCCGCTGCGTGTGTCGTCGTGGTTTCACGGGGCACGACTGCAGCGAATGTCAGTCTGGGTTCACGGGTGAAAACTGTGACACCGGTGAGTGAGGACTTTGCTGTATTATTGTATTGTTTTCACCTTCGTATTAATAATTGTAATCACCCTCTAGTAATTGTCCCATGGCCACAGAGCCATACATGGGAAAGCACACAGACAGAGGACAGTTTGAACATTAAGCACAACAGAGTTTGACTCTCGATCTCAAACCTTCTGCCCAGCTGTCCGACTTTGTGCTCGTTTATGCTAATACTTTAATTCATGTTTATACTTTAATATTTTGTCTGTCAACAAAGATTTATGGACTTTCAACTGATTAGTCAAGCTGTTCTTAAATGACACACTAATTAACAAAGAGCATACAAGGCTTGCTGTGTAACTTGAATGTGCAAGGCTTCTGGTGTCATCCGCTGCCAGTTAAGTTAAGCTGTAAAAACACACACACACACACACACATTTTATGGTGCTTCATATTTGGAATGAATTTGATGCGGCATGTTGAGTGAAACTTTAATATCGGCCAATTTGGGTGTCAGTTTTTGTTGTTTTAAATTTTGGTGCAAAATGATACATATTGGCCAATCATTACAGAAACTTAAAGGAACTCAAAACGTTTCAAGACAGCAAAACTGTAATGAAATTGCAATTGAAAAAAGTTTTGCTTACTGCCATCAGCCTGGTCTTGATGGATTCCTTGGACCCTGCAGAGAACAGCGATAACATGTATGCCATTTTTTAGCTGAACTTGCTGTCCAACATTTCGAAATGTTTTGAAAACTTGCTTTTTAGAACTTAACTGTTTGTCTAATTTTCAGCAAATTCAGTTTGAATCGCCTTCAGACCCTGCTTACTGATTTCATAGTGACTGACCGAACCGTTGTCAATGAATTTGGTGGCACATAGGACGCGTGACACAGATACTTGCTGCTTGTAGCTACTGTACATTTATAATTATTTTCATCTTCATTTATACACACTTAGTCAAAAATATTTAGTTTTAGTCATGACCCTTTAATAGTTTCAAGCCATATTTTGGAAGCTATTCATGGAAAGGGACAAATCCATATCCGATTTTTACCACTTCTGACTGTGTCCACTTTTTCCACTGGGTAGGATCAGACGGTGTAACAGCTTTACAGACACAGACACTTTAAACGGCTCCTTTATATTCGATTGGGAGGTGTTTAAATGATCTACACATATGGTAACACTCCAGCATTATATTTTGCATTGCCCTGAGTGTTCACTGTGTCTTTACGAGCGCTCTTGGTGAGTGAATACAGCAGCGGGTCAGCAGTAATCAGACATACAGCACTGCAGTTATTGTTTCAAGTGGAAGCAGGTGGGTTTGAACAGGAGAGCGCAATTCAATCTGTCTCGTCTTCTGTCCAGCGCTGGCGGCCGTCTCGCGTCTCAGCACCAGGGACATCACGGAGTCTTCTGTCACTCTGTTCTGGACTCCGCCTTCCGTGCAGTACGACACCTACCACATCACCTTCACCAGCAGGGCAAGTACAGCCGTTTGCACGCACATCCTCTCATATACAAGTTCATTATGATACACTGCATGATAAGCATAATAAGCACTGACTTCATTGTCAGCTCTCCAAAAGGACAAATGGGTAAATAATAGCAGTAGATGTTCAAGCGGGGAAAAAAAAAAAAAACATGAGGTCAATCCATGCTGCCCTGCCAGGACAATGACTTATCCTAATTTTGAGTAAATCTCATGAAAGCTGTCAGGAACATATTACAACAACAAATGAACAAGTATACTTCGAATAAAGAAAATGAATCATATTTTTGATAATCATTACTGCACATTAACATTGATTTCTGCCTTCGTCGGAACTGGACAGCGTAGAGAATTGAGAGGAAGCAAAGTAGAAGAGAAAAAGAGATGAGGGACAGGACTGAGAAAGAACGATGAGTGGCACTAGAACATGAAACGTGTCACAGACTCTCAGCTCCTGCCTTTGCTTTCTTATTAGCAGCGGCAGGAGCTCAGACCCTTCAAACACTTCAGGGAAGGAGCGAAATTCAATAAAGGCCTTATGCATTTAACAAAGAAAATATACAATGGCAATATACAACTCAAAATAATGGTGAATGTGAAAATGATAGATTATTTAAAATGTAGTATTATTTAAACTAATTATTGAATTAATAATTTTAAGGATTTATTCATCATCATAACGTTTGTTGAACTGCCGTTAGTTTATTTAAAAAAAAAAAAAAAATCAATAAATAAACTCTTTCCCCTCTTCTGATATCAGATACAGAAAAGCATTCAACAACTCCCTCAGAAGGACAAACTCAAATCTGGCCGAGTGTGTTTTCCAAAGGAAAACAAATTAATTTTTACACAGACATAAAATGAGCCCAATCTGGCAGTGGAAAAAAAAGCCATTTGCTTTGGAAAGAAGCCTTGTTTCAATTTACACCCTCTGAATGTTTCGTGCCCATCTCTACCTCAGCAACCATCTCAGCGTTAGCGAAACCACACACAACGCCCATCGCCACGACTGATTACAGACTTGATTATGGAGCCACAGAAGACGACGTTTTAATTCTGAACCAGGAAGCTTTTGTAGAAGAGCTGAGGGAGCTAGTCTGAGATGAGGCCAATTATTGTAGCGTTTATGCTGCAGCACACGTTTGATTCACGAGTGCAGACAGTGAGTGCCAGGGCATTAAGAGCATTGGAAAGACATTGGTTGTTATAGTTTTACATTTTTAAAAAAAAAGTAGTTTTATTAACCTTCAGTTCAGTTTTTATTTCAAAGCGATATTTGGATAGCCTTTGGTCAGGTTTTGGGCTGGGTTGGGTTTAGATGCTACGTCATTTTCACACATTATAGAGCAAGTTCATCTTTGCAGAAAATGCTATTCTCTTTGAAAGTGCAGTGAAACGTGCAAGAAGGAAGGTAGAAATATTGCCACAGGCACGTTTTTATCAGTGTGTCTGAGTTGACCATTTTAGCGACCGCTCTTACACTGCAAACAGCGCAGAATTGACTACAGTTATGTTACTAAAAAAGAAAGTTCAATCTCCATCCATCACAATGCATGCCTAAATTGACCAAATTGTGTTGTAAATGTCCCTTCATATTAAACTAGTACTGGATCTGAATTGCAACAGCCTGTTTCCTATGAAAGCCCCTACTTACAATTGTAATGGAATTACCATACAGGTTTCCTTAACTTAGGAGTTTGTTGCAAGCTGCTGCTGGACTCCAGTGATGCTTCAGCTCTGTTTCTGTCAGCAATTGTTCATTAAGAAACATATGCTATCAATCTGCTGTGGGGAGGGTGATGTAAACTCTATGAATGAGAGACTGCAGCAGGCTCATCAGATGCTTCAGGAATGAAATGTGATGATGCTGTAATCTCTGAAATATCCCAACATGCTGAAACTCTTATTTTCACATGCAACAGTATATGAAGCACTTCAGTCTAATCTGCAGGTCTCTGACAGCTTCCTACAAAGATTAAAAGCCCAAAAAGAGCACAAGAGGAGAAGTTATGTAAAGTCAAGTTATCTTATTTCTATAGCGGTTCGAAGTTAAGTTTTATCAAACGTTTAGCATGATGAATGTCCTTCTTAAAGTCATGGTTTGGTCCCAGCTGGTCCTTGCTGAAGACTTATCTGGATGTCAAGGTCTTTGCTGAGGATCTGTCTCAAGGACTAGCATAATTGTCATGGCCTTCACATTAAGGACTGGGTACAGATCTGGTCTGGATACAAGCTGGAATCAGGTGGCTACGGTAATGTTGGTATAAGAGTGAGACAAAGAGACTAGTGAGAATTAGTGTAGATACCATTCAGTGTAAAACCAACCACAGGAGAAACATAGCACTGAACAGGCACACAGAATACATCTATGTAAGGACAACACCAGACAGTGAACAGAGGAAACATTGGGGTATATATGGAGACAAACAAGGGTAACTAAGGAAACTAACAAGACAGCAACTGAACAGAAGTAGTTTACAGAAAAAGAACACAGAAACAAAAGGAACAAAAATTACAATTACAAAACAAGAGTGCTTAAGCACAAAACAGGAACACAAGACGGGACTGTAACACGTGCATGACTGCTGCCGTGACTATATTCACAATATAGCATACCTCTCATACTTCACTGAGAAGTGAACGAGACACTGCTTCATGACGTCCTCCAGCGTTACCGGTGTCTGATGCATGTGTGCAAGCACACTAACTCAATTGGCTGAAAGCAGTCACGTGACGGAGCATGATGTGGAAAGCAATGCCATAAAAGGGTACCTATGCCATGGAATCCACAGATTCTATGTCTCTGAAAGAAGATGCACAAACATGCCCAAAATATGGCAATGAGTGGCAGCACCTTGTTCCTCTTTCAGGGAACTGAGGTTACATGCTTAAATTTAGAGGTTTCCTTTTGAGGAAACGAGACTGGATCATGATGTTTACATGATGGGAATGTCAATACCCACTGTGCCATACTGACCAAATGCCTGCCCGTCCATGTTGTGAAGCTCAACATAGAGTTAGTGAGTCAAGAGAGATCTAGGTACTGGTCAGGGACCCTCTCAATCTTGACTGGATGATGACAGTAACAGTATGCCACAGCCATATCACCCTGCAGCCCAAGATTGGATGCCCACTGAAGCTAAGCAGGGTTGAGCCTGGTCAGTACCTAGGGGGTAGACCTCCTGGGAAAATTAGGTTGCTGTTGGAAGAGGTGTTAGTGAGGCCAGCTGGGGGTGCTCACCCTGTGGTCTATGTGGGTCCTAATGCCCCAGTATAGTGACGGGGACACTAAGCTGTAATAAGCACCGTCCTTCGGATGAGACGTTAAACCGAGATCCTGACTGTCTATGGTCATTAAAAATCCCATGGCACTTCTCATAAAGAGGAGGGGTGTATCCCCGGTGTCCTGGCCAGATTATCTCCTCTGGCTTTTGTCAATCATGGCTTCTAATAATCCCCATTCACTGAATTGGCTCAATCACTCTCTCTCCTCTCCACCTGTAGCTGGTGTGTGATGAGCGCACTGGCACCGTTCAGCTGTGTCTGCCGTCACGTCAGGTGGATGCTGTGCACTGGTGGAGGTTGAGGAGAGACCCCCCCACCCCCTCCATATGATTGTAAAGCACTTTTGGTGTACGGCAATACAAGAGAACATGAACTTTAGTGCCTAGAGTCATGGAACATTCTGCAGCTCAGATGCCCAGAAACGGCCTGGTCGTAAGACCAAAAGATCTGTAGGAGAACAGCTAATTAGGGAGGCCACAGCTACGGCCGTAACCACCAACAACTCCCTGGAGAAGAGCAAGCTACTGCAAATTATTCCACAGTTCAGATTGTCCTAAACAGCCTGGTCCTAAAAACAAAATTTCTGTAGGAGCTGAGCTATCTAGTGAGGACTGGAAGAGGGCAGGCTACACCACTGCAGTGAAACTCTACAAACAGTGGCTGCACCACTACCTGGCCATCCCCAGGTTCATTAAAGCCCTTAAAAGCAACCAAACTGAGGGGAGCATATAAAGCATCTAGTCTTCAGAACTCTATGGGCTACAGGAGAAAGCAAGTCTCTCTCAACAACCTGTTCAACCCTCAGCACTCCTCAGAGGACAAAGCAAGAGCACTTCAGGACCACTCCTGGAAGGGCAGCTAATGAGAGAAAGGAGTACCACATTCTCTTTTTACTCATTGCCCTTCCCTGCTGAAGGCTTTTACCACAGACCCCTGAAGGCACCACTATACTGTATATCTCATTTTCTGGGACCACGGACAAATGGTGGAGGTGGCATGTTCAGTCACCCTGATCAGCTGACGGTTGCTGTATGTTTTGTATTCTGTATGCTGGACAGGGTAGGACAAAAATAGGACACGCTGCAGTTTTCTATTTCCCTAGTTTGTCATAGGTTAGGACACAATATTGGCCTTTAGATGTGTTCAGGCCAGGACATCGAATGGTTGAAGTTTGTGGCAGATCAGTCATTGCGTGGCTTTTACATGGTGAAACATGGAACTTTGTCAGGCCACCACGGACACGCCCTTTAACAAAGACTCAAGATCTTCACAATTTAACATCACAAAGGCCTTTCGATTTCACTGACCAAATTTGGTGTTGGTCTGTTTACATCTCTAGGAGTTCATTTAAAAACAATGCCTGAAAATGCCAAAAACGGCACAAAACTTGCAGAGAAAATATAACAGACTTCCTGTTGGGTTTCGGACTTCGTACCAGGGGACTTTTTTGTAGCTATTGGTGTGTTACTTCTGTCTACCGAATTTCGTACATGTATGTGAAACACAGCTCAAGGGGCACTTCGTTGAAATTGTATAGGTGGCGCTATCGAGCCATTTTGCCATACCCACTTTTGTAATGATATCAAATGTAATGTCCAGACTTCCCTCTCCCCAGACACTTCCTCCAGCTCCTCCGGGAGAATTTCAAGGCATTGCCAGGCAAGCTGAGAGACATAGTCCCTCCAGCATGTTCTGGGTCTTCCCTGGGACCTCCTCCCAGTGGGACAAGCCTATGATAGGTGTCCAGGAAGCATCTGAAACAGATGTCCGAGCTACCTTAACTGGTTCCTCTCAGTGTGGAGGAGCAGCGGCTCTACTCCGAGCTCCTCCTGTGTGACAGAGCTCCTCATCCTATCTCTAAGGGTGTGCCCTGCCACCCTGCGAAAGAAGCCGCCATTTCAGCCGCTTGTGTCCGAGATCTTGTCCTTTCGGTCAAGACCCAAAGCTCATGACCATAGGTGAGAGTAGGAATATAAATTGACCAGTAAATCGAGAGCATCGCCTTTTGGCCCAGCTCCTTCTTCACCACAACAGACCGGTACATTGACTGCATTGCTGCTGCCGCTGCACCAATCCGTCTTTCGTAAACAAGACCCCAAGATGCTTAAACTCCTCCATCTGGGGCAAGAACTCTCCTCCAACCTAGAGAGGACAAGACACCCTTTTCCATTCAAGCACCATGGCCTCGAACTTGGAGGTGCTGATTTTCATCCCCGCCACATCACACTCAACTGCCAACTGTCCCAGTGCATGCTGAAGGTCTAGGCCCGATGAAGCCAACAGGACAACATCATCTGCAAATAGCAGAGATGAAATCTTGTGGTCCCCAAACCAGACCCCGGCTGTGCCTAGAAAATCTGTCCACAAAAATAACGAACAGGACCAGTGACAGAAGGCAGCCCTGCAGGGGTCCAACATGCACCGGGAACAAGTCTGACTTACTGGTGACAATGCAAACCAAGCTCCTGCTCCAGTTGTACAGAGATCGGACAGCCCTGAACAGAGCGCCTTGGACCCCAGAGCACCCCCCACAGAATGCCACAAGGGACACAATCGAACGCCTTCTCCAGGTCCACAAAGCACATGTGGACTGGCTCCAGTTCTGCTGTCAGTAAATAATAGGGGGGACATGTACAGCAAATGGCAAGAAATCCTAAAATTTGTGTACATTTTTTTTAATCAAATGAACACTAAGACCATGTAGAACATAATTTTTATTAAATAATGAAATGTTAAAATGTTTTTATTAAGGGTCCAACTGTACTCTCCATATGTAAAGCTCATTGTGTGTGTATGTGCACATGTTTTTGTTTTTGTTTTTTCCAATAAAATATTTTTTTTTACTTACTTTGTTTTGGAGCTTTGATTCCCACAGCAGGACTGTGAGAAACTTCCACATCCTTGACCAAAGAAAGATCAGTGACCACACCTACAACAATAAAACTGTTTTTTTTTTTTGTTTTTTTTTGGTAGGACTTTGGTCACTGGTCTCATGTTCACATATTATAACATACCAGACAGAAAGCAAAGGGGAATTGCTGTAAAAACAGATGTTTCAGCACTGTACAGATGTTTGAAAATTAAATTAATGACAGTTACACTGAAAAAGGCACAGTGGAGCCACTGAGACAATGAAAAGGGCACATTTTTTTCACACAAAACATGAATGAGTGGGTGTAGGAAAGATGGACAGAACAAGAAGGAAAGCAGGCAGAAACAACATTCAAGAGCGTAACAGATGAATCAAAGGATTAAAGAGGAAGAGTATGACACTGAGCAGAGAAAGTTCAATGAGATTACTGGAGACGGGTGAGAAAATGCAATGAAAGACAGAAATCCATCAGCAGCTACAGAGAAAGGGAGCCGTAGCGAGAAAGAGAGACAGATGTGGGATGCTTGTTGCTAGGAAAGGCGTAAACATGGTCAAAAACACACGGCAGCCAGAGAGATGACATCACAGAACAGCTGCTGCGACACGCTGGAGACGGCAGGAGGACAACAACAATAACATGAGATATGCAATTGGTCCTCTTCGTCGATAAAGAACTAGAACAGGTAGAAAGATGTCAAAAAAGTGCACAGTTGTGATGTTTTCTTTAGATAAATTGAAGAAAGACTGGCTCTCAGCTGGACTCAATTAAAATTTATTATAAGAAACAAACTCAAGAAGACTGGAGAACACAGCCCAATTGGCATAGTGAATTTAGGGCTAATAAAGTGTTGGAGAGTGGCTTTTTTCAATGTATGAGATAAATGTGTCTCTAGTTTTCATTCTGTTATGTGTAAAATATTGGCTGTCTGCTAATGAATGTATTACTGAAACAGAAGTCAGGAATTACCACCAGGAAACTCATTACTCTCTTTAAGCCATGTCTTTCTGATATGGGCTTGTGTCAATTACAGGTGGAATCATCATTGTTCAAGAATGTGTCGTTGTTCATAAGATGTTGTAATTGTGAATGTTGGCTGTACAATTCAGTTCAGAGATTTTTTTGGATAGTGCTGATACAGAACAGCAGTAAAGCCAGAAAACACTGCTCATTTAGCTGATTTTAAAGACTTCACCTGCAACAAAACCATCACTTAACAATTCCCTAGCAACCATCCACAACACTATAATGGCCTGGCAACCACTCATAACAGCCTAACAGCAAACAAGTTCTGAACTGGTGAGAACCAACCACATTTTATTCAGAAAGTCAATTTGCAGTCAGTCTAGTGATGCTCATGTGTGTAGATTTAAACAAAGACAGTATTTGGAAGGGATGATATTGAACTTTTATTGACTTAGCATCAAAGTGTCAATGCTGTATAAACCATACACACTTTAGCTATTACACTTTGTTTTGACAGACCACTTTAGACATTCCACTGACTATAAGTAACTTTGCCACTGTCAACTAGCAGTCATTAGAGTATTAGTGGACTGTCGATTAATATCTGCTAACACTTTACTTTGATCGTCCTGCAACACTTATTCTACTAAGTAAATTCATGCCAGCTTAATGTACTAACCCTAAACCTAACCCAACAGTCTCCTAACACTTTAATGAAAGTTAACTTATAGTTTCAAATGTACTTATAGTTAGTACAATGTCCAAAGTGGACACTCAAAATAAATTTGGCAAATCCACATGAACTTATACAATCTCATTCATATGCTTTTGAGGGTTAGGTTTTACCTGCAGATGGTTTTCATACAAATTCATATAAAATTGCAAACTCATGCAACACAAACACATTTTCGTGATTAAGGTTGAAACAGAATGTAAATTAAGTGCCTCTAATAACTTTTTAATCACAGCGGTAAATAAACATAAACAGAATGAAATGTGTGTCTGCTGTAGATCTCCACTTTATATAATAAACACACATGAATTTTGGCTGCACTGATTTTTACAGTATTCTCTCCACAGAAAGAAACCGATCAGAAAATAAGCTCCAAAATCAACGGCCGACTGAACACTTACACTCAGATTGGACTGGCCGCCGGACAGGAGTATACGGTCAGCATCACCGGAGAGAAAGACGGCACAATGGGAACAGAGAGCACAGCAGAATTCACCACATGTGAGTCTACGCCAACAGGACCGTAAGGACCAGTAGCCTTGCGCTTTGTAGATTTCTAGTATGCTTTTAACATGTGATGCATTTCTGGATTCATTTTTGCACAGTGATCTCTGGCCCAAACGACTTGCAAGTTGTGAAGACGACCACCACATCAGTCATTGTCCAATGGGAGAGAGCACAGGGGGAGATTGACAGGTACGTCCTCTCCGTTGCACCCAATCAGACAGATGGATCAAGCAGACTTCCAGAGATGAACCTGCCGCCGGAGAGAGATTCAGCCCAGATCGACGGCTTGGAGCCGGGCCGGTTGTATGACGTCGCATTAGTGGCGGAGAAAGATAGCATCCGGAGCCTGCCAGCAACCGTACAGGCGACTCCTGGTGAGTTCTCAAGAAGATGAAATACAGCATGCAACCAAACAGAAATTCTGTGGAACCTGGCTTTAAATTTGTTACGGTTCAAAGCAAAATGTTTTCAGGCAATTTTTATAGTCATCTATAAAATGGATTGTCAAAACAGCTGCTGTCACACACACTGTGTAATACCGGAACAAGGCCTGTCTTCCTCTGAGAAGGCCGTAGTCATTAGGGTCGTTACCTTTTCTCAGCCTTGATATTTCAAAAAACAAAAGCAAGATTGAAATCCCTTAAGGAGGTCGTTTAGTAGAAATGCAAACGAATAACGTCATTTCTGCTAAGTACTTTTGGTGTCAGGGATCAATAAAATGGAAAGGATCGGGACATCTCATTTCAGTGTTTAGTTTGCACAGTTACCAGTGTTATGAATAATTTGCAGATCAACATGGCAATTTAAAAGGCGTTGCGACCGATACCTTTCCTGCAGTGTATGATGGCGTCGCTAATCAGTGATGGACACAGTATTCTGTCACATATATAGCTACAGGCCTATATGTAGCTACAAGTTTGATTTCTAATGTAGCATGTAATAAAAATAAATATCAATATCTCAAATTAAATTTATACTCCCTCCCTTACAGAAAAAAGACATGATTTTCACACGTTCAACTCATGTGGACTTTTTTTTGTAAGAGAGAGAGACAGAGTACATATTTTATTTGAGAGTTCATACTACATGAGAAATCCGCTTTCAGCTCTTCAATTATCATGTTGTAAACCACTGGTTTGTCTCATCCACGTTCACCTGCTTTGTTACTGGATGTTCCTGCGTTCACAGTGACACTTTGGATAGACTTCCCTTGTACTGGCCTCTGGCTGATCGCCCCGGCTGACACAGCAAACACTCACATTAGTCACACAATGGATTTGTGCGCATCAGTTATCGTGCGTTCTCTTTTTTGGAGTTCAACTGATAATTGGTGATGCAAGTGCATTGTGAAGCTCACAAGAGAAAAGGCGGCCCCCTGTGTACAAGCTTCATTTGTTTACATCACTCTTCACAAAAAATCTTCATCTGCATTCAACTGAAGAAATAAAGCCATAAATATCTGGAGGCAAGACAAGATGAGAGAATTATATGCAGAAAATGATATGCACTGATAGCAAAAAAGCAAGTTGAAACCTCCAAAAACATCTGCAGTTATGAACATACTTTGTCTAATCTACACCTGCTTTATGTTAAGATTTTCATAGTCTGGCAGTTTTTTCAGGCATTGGGAATTCTTCGCAATCAAAAAACTGGTATTTACAGACCCGTTGATATTAGGTAGGATTTGAATCCAGGCCCCTTTGCAAGTTAAGCTTAAAAGCGTACAGCATACAGCAAGACTGACACATCTGGATGCATTAGCTAATGAGAGTACAAGTAAGTCAATTAACGTATTTACAGCCACCAGATGATGTGAATTTAGGTGAGGCTCACGCTGATTGTGAATAGCCCAGTCAATCTGTCATATTTACAATCCAGTGACCTCACTGTTGAACTGCACAGACTACTGTGGTTGAGTTTTACATGTGGCAAGGCAAAGAGTGCTGTTAAAAAGGGAAGAGTCTCATTTAAATGTGCATATTGCATCATTTTCTCTTCTGTTTTTGTGAAGAATAAAACACTCTAACCAGCAATGCCACATTTTCCACTTCTTCAGGAATATTTTACCTTCATTTTTTCTTGCAGAAAATGTAAACCTCTCCAGTTTCCTTACTGATGTCACAAGGATAGCGGCCACCCCAATGCCAGAATTGTTTGGATAACTGATTTTTTACCTGTTGCATTAACGCTACCTTTTTTTAACAGGATTTCCTTCTCCAGCTGAATTGTTAGTGAGAAGTTCATTTTGAATCCAAATGTTAAACTTCATTCGTGCCTTTAGGGAACGCCTCGGTGCCTGCGACCGGGCTGACCACGGAGATAGACGTGGAGGCTGGCGACAACAAAGAAAAGACACCAAGGTTCACAAACACAACACTGTTCCTGCAAAAGCAAGGACCGAGCAAAGGGGGCCGAGTGACAAAAGGAAATGTTAAAAATCCAGAAAGAGCAGGAAATATAAGCCGACTCAAAACAGGTATACTTGTTAGACCTGGACCAAAAAAAACACCTGGGATGCTTCCCAAACCCGGTACACAAACCATGAGAAGACCTTATAGTCCAGAAATCAAACATTTCAATTCTTCCCAGATAGGAGCAAAAAGGGGAATTGTTGTGCCTTCTTCAAATAAGTCAAGAACATGGCATCCTCTGAGACTAAGAAACCCTAATACATATCCTGTCTCTGGTGGTAAACCGTTGGCACTGACAATGAAAGAGACAAGTTCTCAGGAGGGAAACACTGAAACTGATTTTAGAAGAGAGTCTGTCGAGACACCCGGACATGCCAACCCAAGCTCCACCGTCCAGAAACACATACCCACCCCATCTGCCACCCCACTGCCTTTCAGCAGCGTCACTGACTCGACCGAAGAGCCAACAGTTACAACGGAAAAAAACATTACAGCCTATATAAATGGGACAAAATGTGTTCGAAAGGTTTTGGTCGGGTACAGAAAGATACATGCAAACATGTCAGATGGCAATGTGCTGACAAAAAACCTAACAGTTATAGTTGGCCATTTGAATGGAACTGATCTCTTACACAAACTTCTAACAGACAGATCTACAGGGCTGGATGAGGCTCGGCCTGAAGCTGAGACTTCTGAAGCCAGAAGGAGTGTGGAAGAGCAAGAAGGAGAGGAGGAACCTGATGAAGACACAGCGGGAAAGAATACGATTGTAATGAATGCCGCTCCCTTTTCAACGAGACAGCCTGAGACAACTCTTTACCAGGCCCTCACCACCACATTTCCTCCTCCGTACCTAAACGGTCCACAGCGCCCTGCACCACAACCTTTGGCACAACCTGAGAGGGTGAATCAACGTGCGGCAAGAAATCGGTCAACAGCAGAAAGACCACCTAGAAAAAACAGCCTCCAGGCATCGCCATTATCCATCCCCAGACAAGCAACTAGACCAAAACCCCCAAGTTTAGCTTCTCCACCAGTAGTAGGTAGATCACCGCTTAAGTCGACGTCGTCTTCTTCCTCATCTTTAGAGACGCCAAAAAACAAGCGTCCATCTTGGCCTAGTCCCATCGCCTCTCCTTTAGCAAAAGAGCCGCTTGTTGAGGAAGAAGTTCTAAACTCAATTCCAGCCACAAGACAATTCCAAGATTCAACTCCTGAACCTGCTCACAAGTCCAGCACCGAGACAGCTTCATTGCCAGCCCAACTCCCCGCGAAAAAAGACACCGCATTAAAAATCACAGGCGTTGAAGCACCCGGTCGGCGCACGCCGTTTAGGGGGTCTTATCCTCGTCGTCCCGGTTCTTTTCAGATGCGTACGAGGCCAATTCTAGAGTCGCCTCAGCACCCCAACCAGGGACCCGTAAGACAACCCACTGTCAGAAACAACAGGCCCATCAAACAAGGCACTCCTATCCAATCAGAAAAGGCTGCTTTAACCCCTGCAAAAGAAAATGGCACTAGTATTAAGATTAGACAGAATGTAATTCTCAACAGGACCAATGGCTCAGCCAATAGACAGGGAGCCAGCAGACATTCCCAAATAAAACATGGTGGTACCACTCAAATGGACCCAAACATCAGACAGTATGGAAAAGGATACTCTCACAGTCCTTTTTCCACAGACCGTACCATGGAAAATGATAATAGTACTCAGGAATATGTGTTGAGTGATGCAGACGGCTCCATTGAGCATGTGGGGGTCAACAATGTGACATCAACAGGCCTCGTACTAATATGGGGTGCACCGAAAGGAAAGTTCAAGCACTTCGTAATC
This sequence comes from Labeo catla, assembly GCA_012976165.1. Taxonomy (NCBI): domain Eukaryota; kingdom Metazoa; phylum Chordata; class Actinopteri; order Cypriniformes; family Cyprinidae; genus Labeo; species Labeo catla. The sequence goes on along the minus strand of VONZ01001322.1, from coordinate 99,829 downwards.
ACTCAAACTCAGCTGGGACCAGACAACATAGACAAGGATGAGAAGAGTGAAGAAAAAGATGAAGAGCCTGATGAAAGAAAAAGCGAGAAAGAAGTTGATGACGGGAAGAGACTTAAGGCAACAGCAGCAAAGAAAAGTAGTTTGAGCAAGGGCAACAGTGTAGTCAGTCAGCTCGTACCTAATGTACAGACTACAAAGATGAACAAGAGTGGAGAACACATTACAAGCTTGTCTACAGTTCTCCCTGGAACCGCCCGCTCACACCAAATGGCGAATCTCGCGCCACAGACCAGGTACTCTGTGTCCATCTTTGGGAAGGGACCAACGTTTCGCTCCAAAACTCACAACCTCATCGTACATACAGGTACCCAAAACCAAAAGTCAGTGTTGCTAATGCTTAATCTATATTGATACAGCTCTGTTTTCAGGAAATGTCTTTGAATATCTTGAGTTTTACTGCTTAGCTTGTCAGCACTGCTGCTTTCCATGCTGTTCAGTTTACAGTGAACCCTTGACTAGCAAGGGCTTTTTAATCAAAGCAAAGTCAACTTCTTTGAAGCTTTGATTAAAATCAATGCAATGTGCAGTGTGTAGATGTCAATAAATGTATAAATGTATAACACCTTTGTTCTCAGTTCTAACCTTGTGCCTTTGGTCATTGTGGACAATGTGTGGCCTACATACTGAGCAGTAAATTAAGAAGCTAGCATGCTCGAAAATGAAAATTAACCGGGAACTTTCTGAGAGCTACAACTCATTTTGTTCAGTTTATTGATTTAAAGTGAATCAGTCTGAATGTTTTGATAAATTACAATAAATTGCTAATGGAATCGATTTGAATGCAAAAATCCACACCCCTGCCTATCATAAATTATACATCTGTGAAAGTACAGTAAGTCATTCTCATATTTTTGTGTTCCTTTCTTTAGCAAAAATGTGCCTGCCAGTATGTCTGTCCACACAGACCCATCATGCAAACGTGTCTTGAATATCAACAGAAAAAAAAAAAAATAGTGTGTTTAGTGTTTCAGCTTAACATTGTCTCCATTCATATGGTAATAACTAACTGTCCATAACTAATATTAACATCGGATTATACAAATACATTTTTACTATAATGGCCACTACTCAGTACATGTGTTGTGTATTTTTTTTTTTTAAATCAGTTTAGCTTACTTAATTTAACATACCTTTTTTTTTTTTTTTTTGGATATGGGAGTTACCACTGATACAACAATTAATTTTGTTCATTTATTCTTGGTTAAAAGCAACATCTGTGGCATGCTGTTGATTAACACAGAAAATTATTTCAGCCTGTCCTTTTGTGTGTAAACATTAAGAAAAATCAAATGAAATGAAATAAAAAATCATTATAAACATGAAAAGTCTAATTTGAGCTAACGTATTTTATTCTGAACAGACTTTGAATTGTTTTGTTTTTTTCAGGTCAACTGTTGGGCACTGGAACCGCACTCAGACTGCTAACTCGCTTTTTTTGGTAACATAACTACAAGCTCCACATTCCTGCTTTTAAACCATGGGAAATGCTTCCAGTGTCAGTGCATTACTGTAATTATGTTTTTGTTCTTCTTTGCAAAGTGAGGGATCAGTCAAAGCGATTTTCTGTGGTAATCAACAACATGCTGCCGATGCCGACAGTTCTACGGGGTTTTACTTGTCCCATTCTGGGAATATTAACCTAAGAATAATCCTTTTGATAACTACTCAGGAGATACTAATGAAGAACAAAATAGAGTATACTGGTACAAACAGTAAGATATATTCATGCTCATCACCATTTATCGCTGCTTTGATCTTCTCTCATCCAGGGTAAGATTACAGTCAGCCACCTTCATGTCTCCCCTCATCACTCACCCTCAGTCCAGGGTAAGACCACGGTCGGCCCCTTGATTTCAAACAAACAGCAGTGGTTGAATCTCATGTAAAATAACTTGTTCCATGTTGGCCAACAAAACACACACTGTGCTGTTTTTTAATGAAACGACTTAACGGCCGTTCACGACGTTTCCTCCTCAGTGTCTTCACTTCCTCACTCATCTCGTCTTTGCATTTTTCTTCTCCTCTCCAGGTTCAAAAGAGCAGCATCAGCATCATAATATCATGCTTGTGTTTTCTTGCTCCTCTGCAGGATTTCATGTCAGTCATTAACAGTGACGTTTCTGTGGGGCTCTGTATAGGCGGTGGCCTATATACTGTATATATGTTTCGACTGCACATATATACACTCGTGTTTTCACCCAAATAACCAATAGCCAGCCTTATTTCTGAGACACGTATGTCAGGGTCGTCACAGAGATGAGAGAATTGTGAATGCAAGTAAACAAGTACTGCTTAACAATGTTTTATTCTGGTTTTGTATTCACCCTTACTTCTTTTTTTACATCAAATTTCTTCTGACTCTGACTTCTTGTTTATCTGTCGGCTTATTTCTTCTTCTGCCTTTCTCTTTTCGGTCTCTTTTGTGTCTCTTTCTTGACCTGTATTTAATGTTCTGTACCCAGGCCCTGAGCCTCCGTCCAATCTTGCCTTCAGCGATGTGACCGACAGCTCTGTCACGGTGTCCTGGACCAAACCGAAGAGCAAGGTGTCTGGATTCAAGATCACGTACACTCACGTGCAAGAAGGTAACGTAAAACGAAACAAAACAGTAAAATCCTTCAGGAAACTAGACCAAAGTAATAGGACACAGTCTACGAATAGGGTACACAATTACTTCTTTAACCCACTTATTGTTGCTTTCTTAAAAAGTTCAAGTAGTGTGTCCATTACATGAATGAACTAGAATGAATGAAGGTTACTCTAAAGTCTGCGTGAAATAAAAATTGACACTCTTTACTTTGTTAGCACACATCGCAAGTCTTCAGGTGAACAGTTAATCCATGCACGTTAATCCACTGGGGGGAAAAAAAAGACATAGTCTTGGTAATCTTTAAATAAAATCTGAAAATTTGCCATTCCTTCCCTGATAGCGTCAGTTTGATAGCTTGGGCAGAATATCCTTAACCAACCGTTAGTTTCCCGGGAGCGAGAGATGGAAAGGAGGAGCACTGCTGCTGTAGTTTTGTCTTTGTTTACTTAGTTAAGCAGTAAACTGCTAGCAACTCTTGGCAGCCTGTTTGCAGATGAAACTGACCTGCACTTGAAGTCCTGAACAGGTCAGTAGTTTTGCCTCTCTGATCCACCCGGCGCTTCCATTCCATTCTCGAGTCACCTGCAATGATTACTCTGATAAAAACCGTTTGGCGGAGACGCGGAGCGCACGCGAGCCGAATCGCGCTACCGCGATCAAGACTAAGCGATCCATGATTTATTAGAGATTTGCTATTGAATGGTGATTCACCAAATGCTGATTAAAACTAAAGTAACGACCCTGGTTTGAAAATGTAAGAAGTAGAAAGTACAGACATTTGTGTAAAAATTACACAAGGAATTAAAGTAAAAAATAGTCAGAAAAATAAATAGTTAAAAATCTACTTAAGTACAGTAACAAAGTATTTGTACTTTGTTACTTCCCATCTTTGCTAAAGTCCCATGGGAGCAATGCAAAATGTCCTTTGAAACGTACCTGTTAAGAATAGGCCTCGATGCTGTTCCAACGGAGTGGAAAATGGCCATACTCCTTCACTGTCTTGGTGGCGACGGGCAGCGTGTATTTCACACACTTACGTCTCCTGCTGAGACGTCTGGGGTTCCAGCAGCGCAGACAGTGCACCAATGAGTCGACTGCTCAATATGTTGCTTACTTAAGAGGGCTGGCAAAACCGTGCCGTTTTAGTTCTTTATCAGATGAGGTGATACAAGATAAGTTAATTGAGAAAACAAACAACACACTTGTTCAGGAGCAGCTGCTATTGGAAGATGATCATCTCACTTTAGGGAAAGCTGTAATTCTGGCCTCTCAAATCAAGTCTGAATTAAGCACAGCACATAAATTAAGTGTAAGCAGTGGAGACAAGAATGCACTCAAGTTGACGGGGCAGAGGCAGAAATATCTTCAAGGGTGGACATACATTATGCACACCCTCAAGTTCAGTACTGATGTTGAAATTGTGGCTCCACTAGACACTCATCTCGTGCTCTTGACTGTCCAGCACGGGGACAAACATGTCGACGCTGTCAAAAGCTGAACCACTTTGCAAAATGGTGCCTTCTGCTCCAGTTCAAGCTCCTACACAATGAAATCCACATGCCAACATTACAACCCCTGCTATACCCCGTTCAGTCAACACCGGTTCAGTAGGTTTTTTGACATGCACTGTTAATATAGCGGACACTTGCATTCCCCTGCTACTGGACACAGGGTCTAAAGTCTCAATACTTAAAATGGCTACTTATGAACATTTCCGGCCATATGTGCCCCTCCAGCTGCCCTCTCTGAATGTGTTTGGATATGAAAGTTGTGCGGTCTACGTTATTGTTTTTTTTCACATGCCTGTCCAGGATGGAAACAAGGCTCTGTTCAACTTCCCATTTCACGTTACACACATGGCAGCAATATCAGTCTGTGTACCTACGGATAATTTGTTTACTCCTGTTTGTCTTTAAAACGGAAAAACAATGAAACTGTTTGTTTATCGCATATTCTATCCCTCTCATGAAAGTGAAAAACCTCTCGTCATTTTTCAGATTTGTATTTTTGTTTTCATCACACTTCGTTCTAATGCACCAACTGGATATACAATAAACACCAAAGCGGATAAACAGCTTGAATATTTTCTCTCATGTGGGATGGAATGAAACGCACCTTTCCGCTGATCGGTCAGCCAAACATCGAACTGTGCCGTCATCAGTTGTTCCTCTGTTCCTTGAATTATAGTTATTCGCTGCTTAATTGTATGGATTCTTAAAGAGTTTACTGCAACTACATTTCATCTCTTTCTCATTAAACAACCAGCCTAACGAATGGATTGACACAAACCGTGCCAGAGCAGAGCTTAGACAGGGCTTTCTTCTGTGCATGTATTCAGCATCCTGCATGACAATATTAGTTTATCTCATAAATGTTAATTTATTTCACATCTGCACCCACAACTACAACCACAACTACATAGTGAAGTGCAGACAGTATCGATTTAGGTGTAAATTTGCATAACTTTTATTTTAGACAATACGGTGAGTTTTGGACGAAGAATGAAGTGGAAGAATGGAGGGCTGTAAATGCATTTATGTAGCAATTACATTATGTGATTAATGCTTTAAACATAATATTTTGAATAGAGAAATAGAAAATCAATGAAGAATTTAAATGATACTTGGATTATGAAGGTAATATAGCAAGTAGTTGGTGGCAAGTCATTGTGTTAATGAATGAGCCATTTATTCAACAGATTTGTTTAAAAAAATGATTCACTTAGGTATAAAAATCAAGTGACTCATTGAATCACTCACTTAATCTATTCATTCAAAGCCTCAGAAACAAAACATTACATTGTGCGCCAATGCTGGGAAGTCTGTAACACAACGATTCTATGACTTTGCTTTGGAAGTTTAGCTGGAAGAGAAACTAAAACATGCCATTTTGTGTGACATCAATTAATACTCAAGATTAATTAAATAAAATCAGCTTATTGTCTAAAAACAAAAGTTATGACTGCTTCGAATTTTCCCTTAAATCGATACTGGCTTCAAGAAGTGGACTAATGGGTAATGTGTGTGCAGATGCAAAGTACATCTGTATTTCTGAAATAAATACCAGCGATACCCTACTTCTCTATACTATGTCTACACAGACATAAGCCTTGTCTAGGGCTCTAGACGCAGTATGGTTCGTGTCAATCCATTCGTTAGTCTGGTTGTTTGATGAGAAAAAGATGAAATGCAGTTGCAATAAACGTGTTAAGAATCCGTACAACTATGCAGCTGCTAAGTGTAATTCTGCTGCGCAGAACAGAGGAACAATTAATGACGACACAGGTTTGATGTTTGACAGTCAGCAGAAAGGGACGTTTTATTTCATCCCACATTAGAATGAATATTCAAGCTCTTTATCCACTTTGCTTTTATTGTATATCCATTTGGTGCAAATTGTGTTGAAAACAAAAATTAAAATATGAAGACAACTTAGGTTTTTTTTGTTTTTTTTTCATGTTCATGAGAACCAATTATATGAAGGTAATGAAGAGTCTGGCCTGAGAGTTTGTGTGGTCTGTCAGCAAAACAGTAATCCCAGATCACTACCCTCTGGCAACAATCAAAGAGCTCACTACATACTTTTATGGCTCAACAGTTTTTCCAAACTTGACTAACATCAAGATTATCTCCGGTTCCCCTCCATCCACACAGTAGAAATCATCTGCATTCGTTACACATGTTAGCATATTCCATTACATGAGTATGCCTTTTGAACTCAGTTCAGCCCTTAGCTGTTTCCAGAAAATCATGTCCACCATCCTGACTGGTGTCCCTGGCATTGCTATCTGCCTTGGTGATGTGGGGGCAATCGCAATACCTTGAGGTGAAACCCTTGAGCAAGACACCGAACCCCCAGCATTTCCGATGCTCCAGGTGTGTGTTCACAGTCTGTGAGTGTGTGTGTGTGTGTGTTCACTTCTCACTGCTCTGTGTGTGCACTTGGATGGGTGAAATGCAGAGCACAAATTTCAAGTATCGTTCACCATACATGGCCACACATCACGTAATTTCCTTCCTTTCCTTTTCCTTTCCTTGTCCTTGCCCTGAATGCAGTGATTCACGAACAGCACTTAAGGGCAGCATAATCTGACACTTAATATGGAAAAATGCTTATTTGTGGCACCAGAGTTTGACTTTGCTGGCTTTCATGTTTCAGCCAATGACTTTTCACTATTCACTATTTTATTCCAATATAGAGTCAATACTTCAAGAGCCAGAGCCTTACACAGACTTGGCCTTTTTCTTTCGTTGTCAACCCTGTGGTGAAAGCCAGGGTGCACAGACCACAGCTCAAAGCACAGGGCAGATACCATGAAAAAAAAAAGGTCCGAATTTCTTAGAAAATCTTCCTGCTGGCCGGGTGTGGGTTCATTTGTCACACAAGAAAAACAAGCTTCACACTTTTTGGTCACAGCCACAGTAGCCACAAAAGCTGTTAGGTCCAGTTACATTCCAGCTATATAATGCTTCCTGTTGGCTTAGGAAAGTACTGTGCCCTTCTGGTGAGGGTCAGACATGGGACACTGTGCTCCCCTGCTCTCTGTGGAGTTCTTTGGGCCCTCTGCCCCCAGCACAGCAACCGCTGACAATCCAGCCACCACCTGCAATGCACCATCAATAGGTATCAGCAGAGTAAAATTTCCACTCTCTTTCCTTGTTCAAATGTAGACTTTTTGGTCTTTGAGCTTTTGCTCTGTGCCCTTTTGGGCTGTAGTTTGTTAGAAAAAGTTTGTTATGTCAGTTACATCTCTTGCCTGTTTAGAGTGTATTTTGTCTTTCTAAAAGTGTGTGTCCCACAGTCCTTTATTACATGATTTGGGGCTGAAAAAATTGTACGTCATTAAAGAAAGAAAGAAAGAAAGAAAGACAGGGACATTTTCAAGCATTTGAGACCCTAATTTGTTTCGAGTTGGTTGAAAGTGCCAAATGTGTCTTCTTTTTCTTGTGTTGCATATATGTTTCTTGTTCATGTAATGGCAGGTGAGCCGATCTCTGTTAGCGTGGACTCAGAAACGGTCCGTCTGGCACTCTCGCCGATGTCTCCTGGCTCTACCTATGAGGTCCATGTGATGTCTGTACTTGGACAAGACGAAAGTAATTCCATCCAGGATACTGTAACCACTTGTAAGTTACCCGTCATTCTAGAAAATTCTAGCAAGAGTAATATAGGAAACCAGTGGTTAAAGATCAAGGCTGATAACTAAAGGCTGTGCAGGGTTGATTGATTCATGAATCAATCTCAAATAGGCATTTAACCTATATTCCAGAAGAAATTAACTTGTCGCAGGACTTGTGTCTTCTACTAGTTTAATGAATTTCAGCTTGATTTTCATAATTAATTAGTAAAATCAATGTAGTTGAGTAAAGTTCAGTCATTGTTGTCACTTTGGTACAATTTTGTACCAGAATCTTACTTAAAGAAGTCCACTTCCAAAACAAAGATTCACATATAATGTACTCACCCCCTTGTCACCCAAGATGTTCATGTCTTTCTTTCGTCAGTCGTAAAGAAATTATGTTTTTTGAGGAAAACATTTCAGGATTTTTCTCCATATAATGGACTGATATGGTGCCCCGATTTTTGAACTTACAAAATGTAGTTTAAATGCGGATTCAAACGATCACAAATGCGGTTGTAAACGATCTCAGCCAAGGAAGAAGGATCTTATCTAGCGAAACCATCGGTTATTTTCATTAAAAAAATACAATTTAAATACTTCTTAATCTCAAACGTTCATTTTGTCTTGCTCTCCCTGAACTCTGTGTATTCTGACTCAAGACAGTTCGGGTATGTCGAAAAACTCCAATCATATTTTCTCCCTCAACTTCAAAAATCATTTCAAAGTCATCCTACATCGCTGCAGAAGTACCGACACAGTGTTTACAAAGTGAACATGCAAAGAAGATCAAACACCCTTAACAAAAAAGGTAAAACAGCGATATAGGACGATTTTGAAGTTGAGGGAGAACATGAGATGGGAGTTTTTCGACATACACTAACTGACATGAACCAGAACAAAAACAGTCCAAGCAGAGTAAGACAAGCCGAGTGTTTGACATTAAAAAGTATATAAATTGTATTATTTTTATGAAAATAACCGATCGTTTCACTAGATAAGACCCTTCTTCCTCGGCTGCGATCGTTTACAACCGCATTTGTGATCGTTTGAAGCTGCATTTAAAACTACATTTTGAAAGTTCAAAATCGGGGCACCATATCAGTCCATTATATGGAGAAAATGTTGAAATGTTTTCCTCAAAAAACATAATTTCTTTACGACTGAAGAAAGAAAGACACGAACATCTTGTCATAACAGCACTGCTGTAGCTGTTTGCCAGTGTCAGACAAACAATGGCAGAGGGTTCAAAAAGAATGTTTGTTATGTCATTTAAAGGCAATAGCTGTGCAGTAATTTTGATCGATCGTGTATCTCTCAGCGCCCGACCCACCAACAGACCTGAGGGCCATAAACGTCACAGACAGTAAAGCGCTGTTGCTGTGGAGACCCGCCTTGGCAGCTGTCGACCATTATGTGATTGTGTATAGTTCTGATACAAGTAAGCCAAGTCTGCAACTATTGCTATGTAATAGAATTTAAATGGTCCATCTTAAATAGGCTACCCTGAGTTTTGTGGTTGTATAGACAATTTAAGATGAAGCATTTACTCAGTGATACTACAATGTGCTTTATTCTTTGTCAGAAAGGAAGGGACTGACACACTTCTCAATATTCCTGAAAAATGACACTCCTGTGTTTTTCCTCTCATAAGCACCTGGATCTGGAATAACCATCAAAGTATCTGGCAACGCTGCAGAAGGGCAGCTGCAGTCGCTGCAATCCTCCACACGGTACAGCGTGAGCGTTCACAGCCAGCTGGGAGACCTGAGCAGCTCCAGAGCAACCACAGCCTTCACAACATCCGGCGGTAAGCATCGCTGTCTCCTGTTTGCTTAGCAATTATCAGGTCAGCTGCCTTCACTATGAGCCAGAGGTCTTCACTTTTCGGAGCCATTTTTTTTTCTCAATGACTGGTAATCAGGATGCGTGAAGTCAGTTCTCAAGTTCCCACAGGTATAGTTCATCACATGAAAATGTTGGTTTTTAAAACCTCACAAACTTCATCTGTGAAAGGTTGCTCAAGAAGCATGCTTTTGCTAACTTTTAATAGCCCAGGCAGAAGTATTTCTTTTGTATGTTGCAGGTAAAAAAGTGGATGGTCCTCATGATCTCAAAGCCAGTCAGGTTACGCCTCGTACCGCGGTGCTGTCTTGGAAACCACCTGCGTCAGCCGTCAGCAGCTACAAGCTCAGCTATTACACGGATGGCCAGGACATAAAGGTCAGACTTTCACATCAGCTGAACGTCTACACGGTATCAGCTGTACAGCGTGAGTTATGACGACAATGCCGGTTTGTCCCCATGAAACCGCCTCTTTTACCCACCACTGTCATCCCGTTGAGCAGTAACTGTGTGAACTGACTGTCTATATAGCTCTAAATATTAGTTTCTTCTACACAGGAAGTGATTCTTGACCCCACGGTCAAGGAGTTCAAGTTGACCAGATTGTACCCAACGTCAACATACACAGCTCAACTACAGGCCGAGCAGGACGGTCTGTACATGAGCGCCGTCTCTACAGACTTCACCACCGGTACTGATGACTGTCCTCTGATGCCTCGCCTTAAATTTAAAAACATTGTTGTTGTTTTTTAACGTTATATAGAATTTACCATGAATTACTACTGGGCGTATTTTTACTTTACCTTTACCTGTGATCTTGAAGTGAGGTGTGACCTGGATATGTTTTCATGAGGTTCACCGCTGTCTCTCTGTCTGTCAGGGAATCTCCGTTTCCCGTTTCCCACTGACTGTTCGCAAGAGAAGCAGAACGGAGTGCTGGAGTCTGGCATCGCGGAGGTGTTTCCACAGGGCCGGGAGGGAAAGCCGCTGATGGTTTACTGTGACATGGAGACTGATGGAGGTGGCTGGACGGTATGAATCAATGAGTCACGTCACATCTTTACTAGGGATCAGGAGGAGCTGAATTTGCGGTGAAGGGGATTAGGCGGTACATAAAACAGGTGGAAAACTGCATTGTACTTGCATAGTCATCATAAACTGCATTCAGCATATTCTACAAAAACTATTTATTATAGAAAGATTTCTCTTTTCCAAGTCACTGATGTCCAAAATAACCACATTTGATTTGAAGCATCACTCACGTGTAGCAAAAATGACACGTGGGACGAGTTGCTCGACAGCAGTTGGTTCAGATCTCTAAACGTCAGTATGAGCAACAGTAATGGTGGTGTTTGCTTAAACGTTAGTAACAGCTACAAATGTTTCATAATATTCCATGTTTCCTGTTGAAGTGGCATCATCTCCTTTGTGTGTCCAGGTCTTTCAGCGAAGAAAGGATGGCGAGACGGACTTCTTCAGGAGCTGGCGTGAATACAGCAATGGATTTGGAGCGCTGCATGGGGAATTCTGGCTCGGTGAGAAATGCTGTTCTCACACTGAATTAGTTTCCTCTGTGAAGTGCCTATGTCGTCGTGCAGGACCACACTCCTGCTGGGAGTGCGTCATTTCTCTGAAACAGCACAATTACGGGAAAAGGAATGGACACTCTATTATTACAATCTGGTCATTTTCCACTCTTTTAGAAACATTTGTGAGACAGGCACCTGTTACACAGTCAAGTGTGAAACAACAGTCAAGAAGGTTTTCGGTGCCCTCTAGAGGCTGACATGCTGTCTTCTCCCTGCTTTAGGAAATGAGCAGCTTCATAACTTCACCAAGATGAGTCCGATGACCCTGAGAGTCGACCTCAGAGCAGGACACGAGTCCGTTTACGCACGCTATTCCACGTTCTCTGTCGACAACATGAAAAAACACTACACCATCAGAGTGTCTGGCTATTCTGGCACGGCCGGTGAGTCCATCGTGAACTCGACAGCTCCACGTGCATGTATGTAGGATGAGGCCGTAAAACTCTGCCCGTATTCTTGTTCAGGTGACTCGCTGACGTACCATAACGGACGGCCGTTCTCCACACGGGACAGGGATCCTCAGCCGTTCATCACGCGCTGCGCCATGTCCTACAGAGGTGGCTGGTGGTATAAGAACTGCCATGAGGCCAATCTCAACGGCCTCTATAACACAAACACCAACCACCAGGTAAAGCAGCTGACTTCACCCAATACATGCAGCCATATATTGTATATATAATTATATGCGTAGATACAATTCGTATGCACCAGTTGTAAGGTCTTGTGTTTGGTTTCTCTCAGGGAGTGATCTGGACCGAGTGGAAAGGCAAAGATTTCTCTATTCCCTTTACTGAGATGAAATTTCGCCCAGCCTCATTCAGGCCCTGAACGCGAGGATAAACGCATTAGTGCAGGAGAGCCGGGACGCCCTCCCGTTATGGACATAAACCGAAACACACCACCACTGAAAAGCAAGTATCATTACTGCACGCATAACCACACAATCGAACTACATAACTACATCTACACACGTACTCCAATATGTCAAGGCCTAAAAGGCTGTTTATCTGTAGTCAATATGTAGTATTGTACAGTGTTTGGATTCTCTGTGGTCTGTGCATTGTGATGCCCCGCAGCAGCTGGAGGAAATATTATGCACTGCCTTCTTCTCTGCGATGAAGCTGCGGACTCAGTGTCACGTATATCAGCTTGAATTATCGAGAGTCTGATGTTTGTATTCATATTGTTTTGTATGTACCATATTTCAGTGTCTTTCAGAGAGATTTCATAAAATAAAGAAGCTGTAAGTTGGTATATGGTAGTGCTTTTAACATTCTATGGTTCTATATATATATATATGATATTAAAAAAAACATGCTAACAATCATTTTGCACGTTTTTTTTTTTTTTTGTAGGCAATAAAATACTGTTGCAAAGCAACACAGTGTAATTTTGTACTACGTTGTTATGTATTAACATCCTTTACTTGAACAGTGTAAAATGAACAGCACACGAGACTCCGTCACACCTGCTGTAATCACTTAAATAAGGCCACCTTTATACAGAAGCCCAGAGGTACCAAGTACAATGCACAACTTCATCAGTCCGCCACATTACCTCCCCCATTTTGCTTGACCCCCCAGATTCAGTGACCTGATCCGTCCCCCTCACTGTCCCTATGAAAGGCGACAAACATCAGTAAAACCAAGGATTTATCAGGGTTTCCGCTATGTACATAATTAACCTAAGTAGTGGCAGGCCGACCCACCGCTCCTTAAATATTGCGGTCACTGCTTCAGAATCGGGTCGGGGCAGACGCAGGGCTCTAGACTCATTCTTTGCACAGGTCGCTCATTTGTGACTTTCTCAGTTGGCTGCAGGAGCACAAAAATTTGCACATTTGGCTACAACTTCAATCAATGCATGCTGATGAACTCTTATCATAGTTTATAGTTACATGGTAATGAAAACTGGTGTGTTCTTTTTCATTGGTAGTATTTTTTTTGGTATAAGTTGGGCTTCAGACGCTTTCACTTCAATTTTCAAATTCACGATCTTGTCACATTTTACAAAAAAGTCTGTTTTGCTTGCATTATACACCTTACACTTTTTAAAACTAAAACAAAAGATGGATTCCTTGGTAGCTTATTCGTTATTATAAGCACAACAACAATAAAACGGGCTACAATGACAGCAACGTTTATTAACAAAAAGCAAATAAGATGAAGCATGGCATACATCACATGCTGTATTAGCCTATATACCGACTAATAAATTACAGAACGTTTAGCAAACACTGAGAAATCAAATAAAAAGTATAAAGCATAAAAGTGTAAACCAGGCACTGAATGCGCCTCTCCTCACGTGACTGGTGAATTCTGACTCCTGCTGCAACGCGCGCTTTATAGAGCAGGCGCTTCGGAGCAGTGCAGACCATGCACACACACAAAATTTGAACTGAATCAAACATATTTTGCAGAAGGCATTAAGTTTTGGTGGGTGACTGGCATACTAGACAAATATCATGCATTGCTAGCATTGATCAGGTAGGCCTTTGTTTACTTTTGTTCATTGTTGTTTATCAATGATTTCAAATAAGAATCCCCCAATGGCTTTTAGTGCAAACCATTAGCCCAAATTACGTAAAGTAACTACTTGAGCATTAGTTTAAGCCCAAATTACGCAAAATAACTCATGGAGTTGAAATCATTTGCTGACAGCTTGGGCCCCCCCCCAGGTAAAAAAAAAACAAAAAACATCTGAGCCCCTGGGTTCATCCATTTGAATGATCTCCCTGTTGCTCAGCGACTCATTACAGCCTTTTTGCAGATACTGCTTCCTGCGAACAATCTCTTGAATGTTAGATTTAAGAAAGTCTAGTCTGGTACGAATGTGCCTCTTCAAGAATAAATCAGCTGGTGACTGGTCTGTGGTGCTATTAGGTGTTATACGATAGCGCAGCAAAAATATAAATAGAGTTTTTTTTTTTTTTAGTCAAATAGTGTCGAAAGAGATGAGTTTTCAGCAGTCGCTTGAAAGTTGTTAGGGAGTTGGCATTCCGGATAACAGTGGGAAGATCATTCCACCAGCCAGGAACGGTATAAGAGAATGTTCTGGAAAGTGATTTTGTGCCTCATGGTACAACAAGGCGTCGCTCACTGGTGGATCTCAGAGTTCTGGAGGGAGTGTAGATTGGTAGCAGTGAGTGGAGGTAGGCGGGTGCTGAGCCTGTGGCTGTTCTATAAGCAAGCATCAGTGACTTGAATTTGATGCGAGCCGCAACCGGGAGCCAGTGCAGGGTGATAAAGAGAGGTGTGACATGGGCCCTTTTGGGCTCGTTGAAGACCAGTCGTGCTGCTGCATTCTGAATCATTTGTAGAGGTTTGACTGTGCATGAAGGAAGACCGGCTAGAAGAGCATTGCAGTAGTCCAGCCTGGAGATGACCAGGGCCTGGACAAGAAGTTGTGTGGCCTGCTCTGGTAGAAAGGGCCTGATCTTCTAATGTTGTGTAATGCAAACCTGCAAGAGCGAGCAGTTTTAGCTATATGGTCTTTGAAAGTCAGCTGGTTGTGAAAGAAAAATTCATTTTACTCATCTATGTGCTTATGCAATATTGTGTAAGGGTCTGCTTTATTTAAATCTGCTATAAGAATGACATAAGAGAAGGGTGTTAGGGCCCTAAATATAAAGATTTGAATCTTGGGAGTATGACGTAGCAGAATGTATTTGTCTGACTCTTACTATGTGTGGAAAGTTACTGTTTAGGAGATGTAACCTTGAAGGCTAGGGGAGAGATATAAATTGGAGTGAGTCCTCCCTTCTGGGTCGCACTCTGCAGTAACCTGTGTTTCTGTATGACTGTCTGACCTTCTTTGCAAAGAATAAATTATAAAAGACATTTGACTGAGTTTGTCTCTTACTTTGGTGAGAGTCGGTTTGATTTTGGCGCAACACTGGTCATCAAAGATTAGACCAAGATTTCTGGCAGAACTTGATGGGATAATTGTTGATAAACCTAAATGGATGGTGAAATATTGCTGTAGAGTCGGAGTGGCAGGGAAAACAAGGAGCTCAGACTTTTCCAGGTTGAGCTGTAGGTGATGATCTTTCATCCACTCCGAGATGTCCGCCAGACAGCCCGAGATCCGTGCAGCTACTGTTGGATCATCTGGTTTAAATGAAAGATAAAGCTGTGTGTCATCAGCATAGCAGTGGTAGGAGAAGCCATGTGCCTGTATGATGGGCCCCAGTGATGTAGTGTATGTGGAGAAGAGGAGGGGTCCAAGAACTGATCCCTGAGGAACCCCAGTGGCCAGATGATGTGCTTTGGATACCTCCCCTCCCCAGGCCACCCTGAAAGACCTACCTGTGAGATAGGATTCAAACCAGCGAAGAGGAATCCCTGTGATACCCAGTGATGAGAGGGTGGACAGGAGGATCTGATGATTGACTGTGTCAAAAGCAGCAGAAAGATCCAGCAAAATGAGTACCGATGATCTGGAATCAGCTTTTGCAATCCGCAAGGCTTCAGTGACTGACAGTAGTGCAGTTTCAGTTGAGTGGCCACTCCTGAACCCTGACTGGTTAGCATCCAATGAACTGTTCTGTGAGAGAAATAGTGATACCTGGTTAAAAACGACTCGTTTGAGTGTTTTTGCTATGAATGGAAGGAGAGAGATTGGTCTATAGTTATCTATAAGTGAAGTGTTTAATGTAGGTTTTTTGAGCATTGGGGTTACTCGAGCCTGCTTGAATGCAGTGGGGAAAGTGCCTGTGAGGAGAGATGTGTTGATGATGTGTGTAAGTGCTGGTAAGAGTGTAGAAGAGATTGCTTGGAGAAGGTGAGAGGGGATAGGATCTAGTGGGCATGTTGTAGGATGGCTGGAGAGGAGAAGTTTGGATACTTCTGCCTCAGAGAGGGGACAGAAGGAGAAGAGTGGGGTGTTAGCTGTGGATGGTGTCGGTATAAGTTCCTGTACGTGTGGAGCTGAGAACTGGTTGCTGATAGTTGTAGTTTTGTCGGTAAAGAATGTGGCGAAATCATCGGCTGTTATAGAAGTGGTGGGAGGGCAGAGGAGCGAATTGAATGTTTTGAAGAGGTTACGTGTGTCTGGAGCATTATTGATCTTGTTGTGGAAGTATGAGGATTTGGCAGCATGGACTTGAGCAGAGAAGGATGAAAGCAAAGAATGATACATACTCAAGTCAGAAGGATCTTTAGATTTGCGCCATTTTCTCTCTGCTGCCCTGAGTTTGGACCGATGTTCGCGGAGAACATTGGATAACCAGGGGTTAGAAGGGGTGGCCTGTGCTGGCCTGGAAGAGAGAGGACATATAGTGTCTAGGCAAGAAGTTAAAATAGAGCATTAGGTGTCAGTAGCTGCATTAACCTCTAGAGATGAGAAAAGTGTTGTAGAGGGAAGAGAGGAGGACACTACAGAGGAAAAATGGGAGGGTGAAAGGGAGCGTAGGTTTCGTCTGAAAGTAACAGGTAGAGGGGTTGGAGGTACACTGGTAGCAAGACGTAGGTTACATGTAATGAAGAAATGGTCGGAGACGTGTAGGGGTTTAACCAAACTGTTGTCTGCAACGCAATTGCGTGTATAAATTAGGTCTAGTTGGTTGCCTGATTTGTGAGTGCTTGTAGTGACAAGGCATTTGAAATCAAATGAAGCCATAATAGTTAGCTAAGCCAAGGAAAACTCAAAGCTCTTTCACATTTGAAGGTGGCTCTAACTTTGTCTTCTGTGGGATACACTCTCTTTCCGTCTGTCACATGACCCAGGTCCTCAATTTATGTTTGCTCTTACTTACCCTTTGACTTTTTCACTTTCTTGGAGGTGCTGCAAAACCTTGGAAAGATTTGCAAGATGTTCCTGCTCATCTCTGCCCATGAATAGCAGATCATCCAAATATACAGTCACCTTCATATCATTAATTACATTTTGCATGATCTGCTGGAAACTGAGGGAGCTGGACTAATTCCAAAAGCCAAACACACAAATGTACACATAAATGACCCTGGACCACAAAACCAGTCATCAGGGTCAATTTTGAGCCAAATTTACCTGTCTGTTCGGACCTTGACTTGACAGTAAGCACTTTTCCATGTCAAAGGCAGTTTTTACATTTATGAGCGTTGATGTGGATTTAAGCGCATGCACACTCTAAGATCAAATCTGTGCGTATGCAGACTTTATAAATGAGGCCCCTAGGCAAATCAATCTGTTGGATCAGTTTCCAATTCAAGTTGATATTCTGTGGCCAGTTTTTACCACAAACCTTCATCTTCATACACTACCATAGCTACAAACTACTTTAAAACTGGAATATCTCCCCCAGTATAATTCCCCCTCTAATGGCAGATGAGAGAATGACTATATGATTCTTGAGAAATAATGCATACAGCAGCTCCTGCACCAGTTTCCATTGTTATATCTTGCAGGTCCTTTTTAAAATCATCTTTAAATGCCTGTTTGCCCGTGTCACTACACATGAAGAATATTTCTAATTCTGGTTCTTCAACCTTCATAAGTATTTTGTCTTTATATTTGTTCAGTTGTTTGGCAACATCAGCAGTGTTGGGGAAACTTACTTTTAAAAGTAATCCATTACAATTTTGCGGTACTCCCTGAAAAAGTAACTAATTACATAACTTAGTTATTTTTTATGGAACGCAGTGCGTTGTTACTTTTTAAATCTGGGCAGGACTTGCTTTTTTGTGTTTAATATAAAACAATTCTGATGTAAAAGCCCTTTTACACCAAAAGTGAAATGAATTCACTTCAGGCTGAAAGAAAAGTACATTTATGCAGGAGATCACTCTTCAGATATAAAAAAAATGAAGCACAAATGTTAGTTTATCTAAAGTAATTTTTGCTTATTAGTACGGTTGAATTGCATCATCGAAGGTCAGCAGCAAAGACACTGGTTAATCAAATGGAATTAAATACATAAAGGATATTTGTTTTATTTCACATATTTAATTATTGCAGGGTTACGTCATATTCGGAGTTTTTATTCATTTTGAGGAATACTCAATCTGTTTTTTGTGAGTGAGATGAATTAATGCATGTTCACATTTAGTCTGGAATACAGTAACATCATGTTTACTCCCCATTTCCGGACAGGAGACCTGTCAATCAATAAATGGGGAAAAAAGTAACTGGCGTTACCCTATTTGAAAAAGTAACTAAAATTCAAAATTAATGTGTTACTTTACTAGTTACTCGAAAAAAAGTAATATTATTATGTAACTCGTGTTTTACCCCCAACACTGAACATCAGTATTTAACTGTGTCCTCTAACTCTGCATTCAATGAGTTTTACCTTACAACGGTAACGGTTTCTGTTGAGGAAAACCTTTCTTTTTTACCTTACGCACAATCGCTGATGAATCATCTGTCTCGCTCATCTGCTGGGTGTCACGTTCCATACTGAAGAAATTTAAAACGCTTGTGCGAATGTGAGTCTGTCATCCAAAAGCAATCTTCACTGTCAGGCTTCACTTTGAATTCCGCAGTTCAGTAAGACTAACAGAAAGCTCAACCACCTCAGGCTGGGAAACATTTAAGCAGATTTGGCCTGAGAAGAACCTTACGTCTGCTGAAAGAGAACACAAATCACTGACCTGTTTAGCTGAAGCCAAGGCCAGGAGCAATGCCGTCTTAAAAGACAGAAGCTTGAGGGAGTTACTTCCCAGCGGCTCAAAAGGCTGTTGAGATGACGCCTCCAGCACCATGGAGAGGTCCCGTTCTGGAACTGCTCTTCTAGTGACTGGAAAAGAGCGGCCTTTATGATGCCGCCAAACCCAACATGACATGCAGCAACAGCCTCTAATCAGACCTTAATAGTAGGTTGGCCAATTGTCTTCATATGTCATGATCATTAGACCCGCTATTCTTGACAGAGCCAAGCCCATCTCCACACACACAAAAAACAGCGAGAGCCTGAAAGGTAGAACTGAGAATTCGTAGTGACTCAAAAGGTTGTTGAGACACACCTTGGTAGGCAAAACAAAGGAATTTCCTGTGCAAAGGATAAATGCTTATGTGGAAAATAGCATCTTTCAGATTAGCTGGTCAAACCTTTTTTACAGATCGTAGAAGAGAGTCATGTGTTAACATTCTAAAATTTTGTTTCTATTTCTTTTATTTATACTTTGATTTTTACATTTGTTCAACATAATGAGAATCCCATTTGAATGCAGGAATACCACTTGAACTGCCCCCTTCTCGAGAAGCCAGGAGATTTCATGACGGCCCCACCGACACATAGCTTCAGTTTTCGAATGGGGCAGTATGAAGGGCAGAACCAGTGTCAGGAGGACTGGCCATCTGTGAACAAGGACCTAAAGAGGGAACAGGGTTTGGTGGTTTCTTGGCTGTGGCTGAGGTGAAGGGTCTGTCAAAGGAAATCTTTCCAAGGCTTTGTAAGAAGCCTGATAAATGAATGCAGAGAAACAATCCATTTTACCTGGTAGAACAGGCTTGGGAGGTATGAGCAGCCCGTCTTGAGAGGGGTTAAAGTGTGTTTAGCAGAGAGGACAAGACAGCGCTGATTTCTAGGACCAGCCTGAACATTTATGTGTTTGGTAAGGGGGCCGTCCTTTACCTGACAATGGGCACGTGCTTCTGTCTGTGAAGCCAGACTTGTACATATTCCCATAGGTGGAGCGCAAACACGAGACGATGATTGAAAACTCACTTTTGTAGCACACTGTTTAGGCTCCACCACATACTGAGATACGATCTCACAGGCTTTTTGAACACAGTGTTGAAATCAAAACTAGTTGGCAATTACCAGAGGTTTCGTGTGAGGCCTCAGAATTGTTATATTCTGTTCAAACGTTTTATGTTTAGGCCAGTGTTGAAAGGTCTGCAGTTTTCCCACAAAAGTGGGATACTCTAACTCTGTGGCCGCAGGTTGTTTTTGATGTCTGCGGGTTAAAGCGACCCCAATTACATCAAAAAAAAACAAAAAAAAAAACACTTGTGTTTTACCCCGAACGCGATTTTTAACGGGGGACCCCCCTCAAAATGCGATTGGGCTAGTTTTTGGCTAGTTTTGAGTAGCAATTGGGCGGGTTTTGTTGTGAAAACCTGACAACCCCACTTTAGGCTTACCAAATTCTGCAACAATCCATATGCTCCTGCTTAGCTAGGACAATGCTAATAGCTAGCAAAGAAGCTCAGTAACGAGCAGAGAATCCACAACACATTCTTTCTGATCGTACTGCGTTCGGTAACGTGAACCTTGACGGTACGTTTTTGAACTGAATGCAGCGCAGCCTAGGTGCTGAGGGAAAGTCTTTATGGGGAAGAGAACAAGAATGCTGTTTTTGGGGATCACAGCTGTATATATAGGGAGAGGGGTGGGCTCCTTGTACGAGCTGTCCTTCAGACAGACGTAGTGTAATTGGTGCTTCCTGGGGGCGTTCCCATAGTGAGATGCCAAGCGATTGTTTGAAAGAGAACCAGAGCTGATAGGTTCAATTATGAGAATTAAACTGCCAAGAGATAATGTGTAATAATTTGTTGTTACATGGATAACTTTCTATGCAACATTTTAGAAAACATAAAACTTTTCTGGAAATGGGGTTGTAGCATTGCATACCATGACCAAACTGATAGCAAATATCTCAGTTTAGAGACTTTTTGTGGATAACCTCAAACATGGATCAACCTTCTGTGCCATCACTGAAAAGAAAACATCTTCCTTAAGATTGAAGTGAAGGTGAGCAGTTGTGCATCACAAAAGCTCCTGATTCAAATGATCTTCCAGTTCATTTGCAATGGCTTTAAAAGTGTCCTGACGTGAGAATTCAGTTCAATTCAATTCAAGTTTATTTGTATAGAACTTTTCACGATACAAATCGTTACAAAACAACTTCACAGAAAATGTACGTTTCTACAGTATATGTAGTAGTAGCTTACTAGTGGTGTCTATGTCAAGTTGATGTACATATGGCAGAGATGTACAGTAAAAATCAGTTAATGATGTAATCAGACAGATAATGAACACTATTAACAGTAATGATTATATGTTGCAATCAAACTTTTATTAAAATTTGGTAGTGCTGTATGTTGTTTCAGGGTTGACATCAACTCTTCTTAGGTGTTCTGGATCCAGACTTAAGCTTGTGTAATTCCTAGTTATCCCGTGGCAGAATCAAACAGGAACATAATTAGCGTAGCTGCTGTTCCAACCAAGCAAAAATTATTTGTTTAACCCAAGCTAAAGATTAATAATGTGATAATTTGATCAGATATAACTGCAGTACAAGTTTATGAGATGCATTATTTGAATGCTTGAATAAATGCTGTGTCTTTAATCTAGATTTAAACAGAGAGAGTGTGTCTGAACCCCGAACGTTATCAGGAAGGCTGTTCCAGAGTTTGGGAGCCAAATGAGAAAAAGCTCTACCTCCTTTAGTGGACTTTGCTATCCTAGGAACTACCAAAAGTCCAGAGTTTTGCGTCCTAAGGGAGCGTGATGGATTGTAGCGTGGTGGAAGACTAATTAAGTATGCAGGAGCTAAACCATTAAGTGCCTTACTTTGTAACTTATGCAGAACCTAAAAGCTAGCCGGTGCAGATACTGTAAAGCTGGGTTATATGATCATATTTCTTTGACCTGGTAAGGACTCTAGCAGCTGCATTTTGGACTATCTGTAGCTTGTTTATTAATGATGCAGGACAAACACCTAGTAGTGCATTACAATAGTCCAGTCTAGAGCTCATGAATGCATGAACTAGCTTTTCTGCATCAGAAACAGGTAACATGTTTCACAGCTTGGCAATGTTTCTAAGATGGAAGAATGCTGTTTTTGTAACATGAGAAATATGATTTTCCAAACATAAGTTGCTGTCTAATATAACACCCAGGCTTTTGACTGTAGTGGAAGTAACAGTACATCCGTCTAGTTGTAGATTGTAAGTCAAGAGATTCTGTGTACTGTTTTTTGGTCCAATAAGTAAAATCTCTGTCTTATCTGAATTTAATAGCAGAAAATTATTGGTCATCCAATCTTTTACATTTTTAACACACTCTGTTAACTTCGATAATTTAGAAGTTTCATCTGGTCTTGTTGAGATATATAGTTGAGTATCATCAGCATAACAATGGAAACTAATCCCGTGTCTTCTAATAATATTACAAAAGGGCAGCATGTATATTGAAAATAGCGGAGGACCTAGGACAGATCCTTGTGGCACTCCATACTTTACTGGTGATAACTGAGATCACTCCCCGTTTAAATAAACCAGTGGTTCCCAAACTGGGGGGCGCGGAGTTATGATAAGGGGCCGCGGCAAGGCTAGTGTACAGTCAGCCGATTTTTATAGAGATTCGAAAGAGATAAACGGCCGAAAATATCTGCCGCACAGTCCGGCAGTATTCAGCGCACACCGCTCACTGTGTGACGCTCCGCTCAATGTTTCGCTCTATGAATGTGCGTTCGTTGAGTTGATCACGGCCCATATGAATGATCCAGTCGTGTACCGCTTATGCTCAACAGAAATACAAAGACCGCTCAAATAACGCGCCGACAGAAAATTTCTATGTATACTTGTTCCTGTGTGCAATAGCGATGCATACTGTGCTGTAACATGCTGTAGTGCTGCTGTACTGGACGACGCTGGTAAAATGACGCGACCCTCTCGTGACCGTATGTTCTGATCACATGATCTGATAATAATAGTTTTGTAAGACTATACATTATTTTGATAATTAGTTAAAAAAAGGTTATATCTGATTATGTTTCATAGAACTGAATAAAATAATATATTGAGATTTAATATTCATATATTTTCTGTCCAATTTTATTGTTACTTTCAATAAACGTGGTTATTTTATTGGCTTGTGATTTTTTTTTTTTTTATTCAGTATCATTAATATTATTGAGTTAAATTAAAATGTCTTACAAAATGACTGTATTAATTAATAAAATAATAAATAATTATTACAAAGCAGTTTCAGTTTCGGCCAAGAATTTTCATTTCCTAGATTGTTTTCAGGATGATACAAGACCCCACCGTGAAATTGTCTTGCTTATTTTATGGCTACTTACCACATACGTAAATAATTTAACACAAAATATGAATTTCATCATATTTTATTACCTCAAGACGACTCGCAGTACTCGCTGCAGTTGTCTGTTATCCGTTGTAGCGGTTTTTGTCGTAAAATAACAGACCACTAGATGGTGCAGTTGATATCAGAAATGAGAATTGCCATTAGCCCAGTAAAATTATGAATGAATGACGCATAGTAGTTCTGCTGTAAGCATGGACAAGTTTTTGAAAAGACAACAAGTGTCAGGTAAACGTAAAGTAGATGATGAATCTACTTCAAAGATCACAACTACAACAAAAATATGAGAAAATCTGTTTAAAAAACAATGAATGCTGTTACATAGTACAAAAAATAGTACATAGTAAAGCTGCATGCTTTACTTTTAATGTTTCTACTCTAAAAGTGACTAGTTCCTTGTTTAGTTTATTTATTTATTTATTTTTTTTTGTCAGTAAGTTGTCACACACTGAATTTTAATTATTACATTTCAAATAAATCCTTCTGAAGTTGTGTTTCTGTGTAAATGCGGGGGTGAGGCTTTTATTCTGCAAAAGGGGGGCCCGGCAGAAAAAGTTTAGAAACCACTGAAATAAACAAAGTGGTAGCGATTGGACAGGTAGGATCTAAACCATCTTAAAGCCTGCCCTTGGATACCCGCATAGTTTTGTAGTCGCTCTAATAGTATGTCATGATCTGTAGTGTCGAACGCAGCTCTAAGATCAAGTAAAACTAGCAATGAGATGCAGCCTTGGTCTGACGCAAGCAAGTCATTAGTGATTTTAACAAGTGCAGTTTCTGTGCTGTGATGGGGCCTGAAACCTGACTGAAATTCTTCATAGATATCATTTTTTTTTGCAAGAAGGAGCACAGTTGAGCAGATACAACTTTCTCTAAAATTTTAGACATAAACGGAAGATTAGAAATGGGTCTATAATTTGCCAGTTCACTAGGGTCTAGTTGTGGTTTCTTAATAAGAGGCTTAATAACTGCCAGCTTGAATAGTTTTGGGACGTGACCTAATGATAATAATGAGTTAATAATATTGAGAAACAGTTCTTCTGCTACAGGTAACAATTCTTTCAGTAATTTAGTGGGTACAGGATCTAACAGGCATGTTGTTGGTTTAGACGCAGTGATAAGTTTATTTAGCTCTTCCTGTCCTATAGCGGTAAAGTACTGCAGTTTTTCTTTGGGTGTGACGAAAGACGCTGATGTATTAGGCTCTATAGAATCTACACTGGTTATTGTATTTCTGATGTTATCTAATGTTACGTTGCTAGTCATTTTGTCTAGATCCTGTGTATTAATGGGTACACAGAGCAGTTGAGATAAATCAGGCAGGTTATTTGTGAATCTATCTTTGGTGGCTGGAACAATAGTTCTGCCCAGATGATAACACGGAGCCATATAGTTAATATCAGTAATACGCAGCATGCACGATACAAGGAAATGGTCAGAAACATCATCGCTTTGAGGTACGATATCTACAACAGTAAGATCAATTCCATGCGATATAATTAAATCTAGCGTATGATTAAAACAATGAGTGGGCCCGGTGACATTTTGACTCCAAAAGAGTTTATGATGTCAGTAAACGCAAGTCCAAACGCATCAACGTATTATCAATGTATTATCAACATGAATGTTAAAGGGGTCATCAGATGTTAAGTTCACTTTTTCATGTTGTTTGAACATTAATGTGTGTTGTCAGTGTATGTACAAATCTACCCTATAATGATAAAAATCCATGCAGTGGTTTTTAATTAATCTGTAAAAATAATATTCCCTTTTTCAAATCGAGCCCCTGTCACACCCACAGAGGACACTCCCACCATAGTTGATTGACATGAGCGTTTTACCTCAGATCAGCTGTAACACTCCGACCTCTTTGTTTCAATGCCAGAGCAGGGATGTAAGTTAGACAAGAATATCTCCGATTGAACGATTGAGGTGTTGTGTTGCTAGATGTAATAATGAACATAGTGGTCGTCATTTACTCCCGACATCTGAGCCGCTGAAGATGCAGTGGATTATGTTTGTTTGTGAAGGGAACGCGCCTCCCGATCTACATATATCCGTCTATGTTCGCGCGAATCATTCATGATCCAGCTTCACTTACAGCAGAAGTGAGTATAAGCATTATTTTATGAATCTTTGCGATCGCCTTTCCTTATAACGTAATAGTTAGGAAGTTTAGCGGCTAAACGCGGCTAAAGTAAACAAGACCGTCTTTCCACAGAGAGAAGAGAGGGGCGGGGTGAGCAGAGCTCATTTGCATTTAAAGCAGCCTCGACCAGAATGAGATGATTTTTGCAGAGCTGATTTTGACTAAAAAGGGTAAAAAGGGTGTTGTTTTACACAACCATTGAGAATTTTTAACCAAAGTATATTAGAGACTTTTTATTAAGACCCTAAAAAATCATATTAACTTGTGGAAAATGGGCATCTGATGACCCCTTTAAAATCTCAGACAATTAGCGCTTTATCAAATTTAACCAATAGTTCTGAAAGGAATTCTGCAAATTCTTTTAGGAAATCTGTATATACGGCCCTGGCGGTCTGTACACAGTAGCTACAAGAAGACGTAGGAGAGATATCTGACAGAGTAACATTAAGCAAAAGTAATGCAAATAAATTAAACCTGTATCCTGTTTTCTGAGTAACACTCAGAACAGTCTCCTCACTCCTCCGTCCACCATCCTATGACCTGGAAAACGATCGAGCTCAGCCATCTTGTAGGACATCTCAATTCTCTAAATGCACCTTGAGGAGGTGAGGATCGAGGAGTGAGGAGGCTTCCTGCGGAGTCATGAGTGAGGATACTCAGGTGTATCCTATGCAGAAGCCTTTATGGTGAAAAAACTGACACACATATAAATTCTCCTCCCCCTTCACATCTGTCGTAATAATTTACATTTATATTTTACCTTTGCAGTTTGAATAAACCATACATGTCATATTTCAACAGGGCATGGTGCTTTATTAATATTTATGAATTCCTTAAATAACAAACTTTAACAACATAAAGTCAGATCCCTTCAGCGCAGGTGATGACGCTTTAAAGTGACACTTGAGTGGTCAAGAATATCCCAATGTTCATCCTTTCATTCCTCCATCCCTATTTCTTTTTCTTGCATCCTTCCCTCATATCCTAAGAGGGTGGAGCTAAGACGCGAGGAAAGGAAACGAGGACACACAAATAAGAAATGAGAAGCACCCCAGGTCTGAAGGGTTACTAGAAAGCTACAGGCAGGTGAGGGTTGTATTAGGGTCGGAGCTGAACTCTGCAGGGCTGCGGCTCTCCAGGACCGGAGTTCGCCACCCCTGATATATATTGTTGCAACGACACCCACCACCATGATTTTTTGACACCTGAAGAACTCTTCACTGCAAAAACAGCATCTGATGACACCAAGCTGCCAAAATGTCTCGTTTTCTACTTGCTGCACATTGTGAGGTTACATTTTATTTTGATGGCCTCCTTTAGTCCCCTCCACTAGCTATAAGTATCTTTTCAACTACATGTCAACTAATTCTCCTTAAAGTAGTAGTTTTAGGCTTAGTAGAATTAGTTGACACACTTACAAAGTTCACCTTTTTCTTCCCGTAAGAGCGGGTGCAGCCATTTGTAAATTGTATGGGTCTGGCTTCGAGCCTCATCCACATCCAGCTATTTTTAACTGTACAAAACAGCTCGTTTTGCTGCTTGATATATAGCAAACTCAAAATAACGTGTTACCAATTACAATGTCACACTCAGTGTTGGGTAAAACCTAACTTTTAAAAGTAAAAAAAAAATTGCACTACTCCCTAAAAAAGTAACTAATTATGTTACTTTTTATGGAAAGTAATGCGTTACGTTACTTTTTAAATCTGGACAGGGCTTGCTTCTTTGTATTTAATATAAAACAATTCTGATGTAAAAGCCCTTTTACACCAAAAGTGAAATGAATTCACCTCAGGCTGAAAGAAAAGTACATTTATGCAGCTATAAAAAATGAAGCACAAATGTTAGTTTATCTAAAGTAATTTTTGCTTATTAGTACGGTTGAATTGCATCATCGAAGGTCAGCAGCAAAGACACAGGTTAATGAAATGGAATTAAATACATAAAGGATATTTGTTTTATTTCACATATTTAATTATTGCATATTCACATTTAGTCTAGAATACAGTAACAATACAATTAGTAATGCGTTACTTTACTAGTTACTTGAAAAAAGTAACATTATTATGTAACTCACGTTACTTGTAATGCGTCACCCCCAACACTGCGGACATTTCACATACGAATATCAATTTGTATCTGACAATCCTCCATGACAACACACCAAACTTTATAAACTTACAAACAATACTATGTAAGACTTGTGGAAAACACAACATGATGAGTCTACAACCAGGATGTAGCAGCTCTGTAGTTTCTTATAGGGACAGTCCACCAAAAATTGAAATTTCAATGACTATTTATTGTCAAATCAGATTCTGCTCCTGGAGGCTCCATTCCTGCAGTTTCTTCCAGCTCCCTGGAGGTTCTCAGTGATCCTGAAGACCTCAATCAGCTACTCCAGCTGTGCTACAGACTTAAATGCTACAGAAAAGTGACCCAAATTCACAACTGAACACAGCATTTACACACACACACACTGCATGATGAAACACATTCATCCCATGAAAACGGGAGAATATTTTAAAATGCATCTGGGGGTTCCATGTATTAGAAGTGAAGGGCACACAATCGCACTTGTATTCCAAAACATGGATACCTTCACCTTACCATCAGCTTTCCCATTCAGATACCAAAACTTGTGTCACTTCTATCCTGTTTTTAGCTAAAACGCCACAGTCTGGCCTCGGGCCAGAGCACCCTTTACCCGTGTCTGTCAGACCAGCTCATTATAATAAATGTCATATGGCTAAATGTACACACTTCTATCAAGTTATTGTACAACATAATCCAACTTTCATGGGTGTATGCATGCAACTTTTGGCTACTGACATGTAACATCCACAACCTCTACTGACAGGATATCCATCAAGATTGACCTGTTATTCAGCAAACCAGGAAAGACTGTGTCTGATGAATGTGATTCCTCTTTAACATCTCAGTGAGCTCAACACTGTTGCTAACTGTGGCATTTATAAGGCCATTCTTGGTAAAGCTGCTCTGGAGGAATGTGTATGTAAAGCTTTATTCAATTAAACTGAACAAAAATCGAATTGTATTAAGGCGGCAAAATTGTAACAAATGCACACTTGTACAACAGCGTAATGGTTCCCACAGTCACGTGGCAAAGGTTTATTGAACTGAAATCAGAGGTACTACATGTGTTCGGTCTGAGAGCCCATAAGCTGCTTGTTGTGTGGAATGTGGTGCTTCATCTCTAGAAGTCACTATAATGTAGAAGCCTAGAGACAAACAAGAACACAAATGCTTATACAACACCTGGAAACATTAGCACATCAAAAACATCAGTATACAATTCATGTGTTTTCTAGACGTATTCCTTTATAGTCCTGATGAGTAAATGCGTCGCTCATGAAACTGCTGAACAGCGGCCACTGACCGACATGAACTGATTAGTGAACGATCATTCGATCATGAACTCGTTAGACTTCTAAAAGCATCTCTGCTCAGCTGAGGAGCCGAAACGCCACTCGTTCTGTGCCTGTGTGTTCATGCTTTTCCTTTCCAGTTACATTTAGTGCATTGGACAATCTACAGAAGTTTGTAGTCTTTTTCCTTCCTAGAATTTATGAATCCAAAATGTACATTTAAAGAAACCTATAAATGCAATTTTAATACACTGAATAAATGTTCATTAAAAATGAATTGAAAATCTAGAAAAAAAGAAAAGTGTCTAAATGCTGAACCTGTGAAAGGTAAATTAATTGCACACGTAGCAAAAACAAAAAACACGGCACCAATGTGTCGATGTTATTTTTCCCCTCACCTGAAGAGCAGAGCGTTGCCTTTATTATTGGCCACCGAGTAGAATCCACTCCGTGCGGAGAAATCCAGACAACGGGTTCGAAATATAGTTTTCTTTTGGAATTGTGGAAAATTGGAGAACACTGTGAAACTTGGAAGATGGACCTTAAAAGAGGGGGGAAAAAAATGATCCAAATTATTTATTTTGCAAATAAAAATCCCACCAAATTACCAGCGCCCCCATTAGTGTGTATAATGTTTGTCTACACATTGTGATCCTCATAAAGAGCTCAGTGTGCACACTATTTCTTTAGTAATGTATTATTATTCACACACTGCTGATGAAAAACACGGTCAGATACCAGTTTTTTCCAGGCATGTTCTCTCTTCAATTTGGGAAAAAAAAAAAATAAATAAATAAATAAATATTCACTCATTTAAAGAAAACGTATAATAGTACATGACGCAAACATGATTAAATAACTATTAAATATACTTCAGATACATTTGTGGTTCATATTATGATGTTTACTAATATGCACACAGAATTACACGTACGTAAGGGCAAGAGCTGGGACTCACCAGTCGATTGGCCTCATCATCCGCTTTCGATCCAATGGCCAGAATCTCGGAGGTGTTGTTGAAGCACAGAGACGTCGCCGCCGTCACCAGGTTCATGACGGCCTTCAGAGGTCTGGGCTCGAGCTTGTGCAGGCAGTCATTCTGAGAGTAGATGTTCACCACGCCACTCTGAGATCTGCAAACGAAGCAGACGTTTACTGTCTTCACCATCCTGCTTATTCTGACCGGATCCAAAGTAACTCCTGACTACATGACGAGTACAGAAGTGCCTAATGAAAACTAACACTGTTACTTCTTCAGTAATTGCTAGTAAGTGTTATCACTTTCACCTGAGTAGGCTGTCGTTTTTTGATATTCCACTCAATACAGGCTGAGTTGTCAGTAAATGCTGAATTCTTGGCACTAAGTGACAAACAAGCAGCATGACGATGTTACTCACCCACAGGCCAGATACTGACCATCTCTGGACAGCGCCAGAGACGTTCCTTGCACACAGCCGTCATCGGCAAACTTCTTCAGACATTTACTGCTCTGCACATCCCAGATAAACACCTCACCTTCCTCTGTGACACACACACACACACACACAGATCAGTTACATGGGAATCAGTGTTCATCACACACAGTGTTGATGGCAGTGGGATTCTGTGGGTCCAGTCACAGTCTGTCTGAATGTTCAATGTCTCTGAATAAACATGGTGTGGCTTCGTGGAAAAATGGTTATCATAATTCTAAAATAAAAATGACTCCTATCATGGTAAGATATGACAAATCAGCCATTCCAGGGAAGCACATTTCACAGGCAGCAAAGACGCCCCTGTTGATGCAGTAGGGGGCGCCACAGGCCTGTTCTTACAGAGACAAAAAGTAACATGGAAAGAGCAGTTTAAACAAGTGTAACTAGAAAAACTAAACTGAACTGTCACACAATGCTTTTTCCACTGTTGGCACAACAGATGAAGAACAAAGAGTTTAAAGGCGAATATATTTTCATGTCACTCTTGGTGCTGTAGTGAGTAACTGTAGAACATGATCACGGTCAGTCAGCGCACGGACTCTGGAGGACGCACGGCCCGTAGTCGTGTTTAAGAACGAATCTCTGACAGGCAGATCTACCACCGACTGACCGATGTCCCTACAACAAGATCTCAACTGGAGCTTTAAAATGCATCATTTCCAAATGTAAGAACTGACCAGTTATGAGGACTATAACAAAACCCGGTGTTTTACACAGGCCGTCTGTGATTATACACACACTCCTAATAAGAGCGCAGCAATCACTTATCAGGATCAAAGTTCACGGCGTCACCGTTACAGTAAACTTGCGCAACGTTCTTGAATTAGTCATTTACTAGATGCATGATAGTCTTTTACTGTAGGGACATCAACATTTTCAGGCCCTTAAATATGACACTTGAACAAAACGGATTGGTGGCTTTACATGTCAGTCAGACGGCGGCCCCTGGCCAACGAAAGCCTTTATGGGGTCCAGCCCGTCAGGCTGATGAGACCGTCACAGGGTCAGGGTTTATTTCGTGAGAACGACTAGCTGTACCGGCCTAGCAACACGACAAACACTGAAACAATGCAGTCACATTGTTATCAATGTCTCACAGGTTTGCGACGACAACTATAACTTCTGGATGAACTCTTCTTTTAACGTGACATTCGAGCATGAGAAACGGCGTTTGTTTTGACTTACGTGAATTGGCAAAGATCTTGCTGCTGTCTGCGGTGAAAGCTGCGGCGCACACGCTGCCGTTCATCTTCATGCTGCGGATCACTTCTCTAGTCTGAAACAACAAAACACATTTCATTCTCACAGGACTGAACCAATACAAGCACTGACACTGCGTGAGCATCAGTCAGTCACTTCTAGGAGTGTAAGAAAATATCGATACATGTGTGTATCGCGATATTTTGTTTGCCGATACTGTATCGATTCTCAAAAATGGAATATTGATATTTTAAAAAAAAAATAGTCATGACAGTTGCTTCGTTTTGGGCGTATATCCTGACCGCTAGATTACAGTCTTTTTATCTCTGAATTTAAACAGTGACCGGAAATACTAGCATAAGAGCACGCCGCTAATGTTAGCGTTAATGGAGGATGAAAGAATAGTTCCTGCTCCGCCTCGGTGTAAAGTGTGGCATCATGTCGGCTTTTGAGGTAACGTTCGCTCCAGGATGCGGCAAGCAGCGGAACTGACGCGCGGCCTCCACCCGTCTGTGCAGCAGAAGAGCCCAGTGCAGCCGAGGCGGCGCCCGCGCCGTGGTTCCGCTGCTTGCGGCGTCCCGTGAAAGGGCCTTCGCACCGGGCGCGGTGGGGTGGCCGCGCAGCCGCCTGCCGCTTCTTCGTCGCGGGACTGTTTTGTGCAGTTGAGGCGGTGCTCGCGTCGCGGTCTCGGCGATTTCACATGGAGCATAATTACAAACTGAAAAACTTGCAAAATCCAAAACTTGCGTTCTTAAAATGTCCAATATCTGTTTTTATTTTATTGTTTTACAATTCTTTTGTTTTCTTTAGGAATCCTGCAAGCGCTTTATTTTTTATTGATATGAAGCGGATGTAATTCTTAAATTCAGATTAAAATGATCTGACATGGTTACAACTGTAAACTTAAATTGTGAAGCAGAGACTAAAAATATATACGGTCTGTTTATAAAAGCGTACATTTTATACATTTAATAACTAAATAATCTTGCAAGCACTTTATGTTTCCCCTTTACTCGTACTGCACAAAAAGTGATTCAGTAACATTGAATGGTTTGATATGGTGGTGTGTTCTTAATTACAGCTTTCCTTAAAAGTATGTCCTATTCATTAAATAAGAAATATCCCAATATATCGCCTTGTTTACAATATCGAAATGTATCGCAACACCTGTATCGTGATACGCATCGGCAGATTCTTGGCAATACACAGGCCTAATCACTTACAGTTTGACATCAGTCACTGATACTGGACAAATGAAAGAGCAGTGCCACAAACCCAATCCCACTTCAGCTTCGACGTCTGCACTGACAGGGAGAGCAGACCCTGAATCACGATCGCAGACAAATAAAACGCGACTCGAGAGGCCACCGAGAGGCCTGACCTCGCTTCACAGGTGACTTACCAGCACAATGAATATACATAAGAAAATCACATCACCCTTACACTATACGTACTAGAAAAACATGCTGAAAACTTCTGTTAGACCAGCATTAAACATCCATCAGCATTCAAGCATCCACACGTTGTGCAGTTTGTGGGAAAACTACATTTTGCTTGTTTGCGTTTAATGCTATTCCAGCTTCTGTGGCTAAAAGTATGTCCTATTCAGAAAATAGGAAATTTCCCAATATATCGCCTTGTTTACAATATCGAAATGTATCACAACTAACCCTAACCCTAACATGGCGAGAAATATTATGTCTGAATTATAGAATGCTTTTACAATTTATTTTTGCTAAAAACTCCAAAACTGTATTTGGCTCAACTCTGTTAAAAATCTCCTCAAGAGTTAAGTCAATAAAAAAGTTCTCTCACCGAGTCAAAAGCAGCACAATCTAATAAACCACGCTCAACGAATAAAGGGATCGTGCAGAGAGAACACGGTTGAGGATCTTCCCCTAGTATTAAAAACGTGTGTGTCATCCTGGAATTACCCATTCTATAGCGGCTATAAACAATATGGTCCCATCGGTTAGAAAATTGATAGAAATTGCTTTTTCCAACATTGGGACTAATAGAGTTTATTCATTGTCCCAAACTGTTTGCCATTTGTTATTAACATAGGAACTAATGATTGGAGGTACTGCACAGATTTATGATCTCTAGTTCCAGCAGTTTGTGAAAAATCATTCAAAGTGCTAGATGATCATTTCAGGGATAGCACTGTTCTAAGACAGGACTTTGAATCTGTAATTAAAATTATTTGCATTATCGACACACTATTTTCCTATTTAATACTGTAAAGCTGCTTTGACACAGCCTGTTTTGTTAAAAGCACTTTATGAATAAAGGTGACTTGACTTGTAATTAAAAGAAAATTTCTCTGCTCTGTAGTGGTTATGTAGTCCAAAGCCAAGATGACGGCAATTGCTCCTGCTGTAAAAGTTGAGCTGTGTCTGGGGATTGAGATTCCTATTTTTTGGTGGTTGATCACAAATGTAGATGATACACAGTCGTCTGTTATTGATCCATCAGTATATGGAAAGTCATTTGGGTGGGTTTCAGAGCTTTTGTTTTTGTTTTTTGTTAAATTAAAAAAAACAAAAAAAAGTTAAAGGTTTTTTTAAATGTGGTTTGATCCGTAATCCAAAAGGTTGGATGTGTCTTGGTTTTTGTTCGTACAAACTTGTAAGAGGAGTTAAGAAAACAGGATGATAAGCCAGATTTCCTTTATTGGTCTTACTGTACATTGTAAGGCTAATTTGAGACGTCAGTTTTCTAGAGACAGTTCATTTGCTTCTACATATAAACTCTGTGTTGGTGATGTTCTAAATGCCCCAAGTGCCAGACGTACACCCTGATGATGACATACTGTGTCCAGGAGTCGGATGTGTCATTTCCTGGCAGATCCATAATCCAAGCGTGAGCGTCTTGTAAAGATTTAAAAGTACTGACCTCTCAGTACCTTTAAAATATTCATGACTTTGACACATCTATCTTTTAAACTTTAAGTGAGGAATAAAACTTCTTGGTTTATTCCTTATCCATTTTGATAGGTTCGAAGAACCACCACGTCAGGAAAGTTGGAAGTTTTCTGTCTGAATTACGTGACTAGGGCATTAAATGTCGGAAGCACAATTTTTCCCTGGAGAATCGTATATCCAAATTTGTCAAGGTATTGTACTGAAATTAGAAATGAATCCAGTTCCTACATGCAATAAATGTAATACACACTACAGATACGATGAGCAGATGTAATGTGATCGCTGTACTGCACCTTTGTGGTCATGAGATGGAGATATCCTGCGTAACCAGACAGGAGAAGATACTTTCCATCTGGAGAAACCTGAAAGTCTGACACCTTCTGCTCATTCAGCCCTAACAAAAACAGCCACACACACAAAAAACATTACATTCTGTTCAGCGTAAATGAGTTTTATCGCTTCAGTATAATCAGAATTCAACAGCGTGAACGCGCTCCAGATCTCACCTCGGACACTAGACACAGGGAGAACTTTGCCTTCCATCATATCATAGATGTAGAAGAGTTTGTTCCTCATTCCAGTCGCCACTATGTGTTCTCCATCAGCGCTAAACGAAGCCTTGTTCACTGGATAATTCTCCAGATGGATGGTTTGGATCTTTGGGTTGCTCTTGCCATCAACCTGTTGAGGAGAATGAAATTCAGGTTAGTTGGGGTAGTAAAGGTCAACGACAACGGATTTTGACCTTACATCGAGTACAATTCGATTCCGTTCCAATTTAATTTGTTTCGACACCCATTTGCAGTATGTCTGTCTACATCCGCAACTGAAAAATTTAGCTAATGCCTCACCAGACTGAAACAGCATAACCGCCTGAATGACAGCACACCTCATGAATCTGCACAGTCACGAACGCTTACAGCTGTCGGTAATTCACCCTCTAGTGGCCGCGACGTCACGATTCGTGAGCCGAGCGAGTGTTTGTTCATCGCAGTAGAGCTGCTGTACGGCGCGTGCGATTCGGCATGTGTCCCTGAAACCGAGCGTGACTGATCCATCACTAACATGAACATCAGTGCATTCATAAAACCAATGACACCGTAAACTCTGAAAGATTATTTTGTGGGCCAATCGAAGAGTTCAACATTTACAAGGTACGCCTGCAGGAAGAACAAAAATGGGAAAAAAAACACACAACGACATTTTTGTAAAACGAATCACACGGCAGAACAAACCCCAATGAGGTCTGACCAGTGAGCTTCTGCATTTATCTGACGTGTAGGTGTGTCGGTCTTTAGCAAATAAAAGCCCAAATTAAATCTGCTCGTCATATTAACCCGATCGCAAAATTCACACGGATAGGTTTTGGTTATCTGAACTTTCAATGGCTTCAGCTTTTTTATTCAAAATACCTTGATCTGTTTCTCAACAATGCACAAAAATCTTATGGACACCATGAAGCTAAATAAAAAATGATCATTTTCATTTTAACGTCAACTGTCTCTTTAAGATACCACTGATGAACATAAGCACATTGACACATAATTATAATATAATCACAATCATGGTGACTTTAGAGTATTGAGCATGTAAGTAAAGCACACGTGATGAAACCGTGTCTGCGACAGTTCGCTGATGTGAGGTGATGGTGAACGATTTCAGACGCAGCCTCTGTCCCTCACTCGAATCACTGAACATCTCGACCGTGAGGACAGGAAGACGGATCAGAGGAGGCTGTACTTGACCTGAAAGAGCGATATGGAGTGATCCAGGCCGGCGGTCATCACGATCTGGGCAGACGGGTGAAACTGCACCGAGGTCAGCTGATCACTGCCTGGACATTCGTTGTTGGCGTTCAAGCACTTCTTTATCTGCCAACCAAAGACAAAGAGACCTTCACACAACAACTACATACTTTATTGACATGTGATTGGTTTACCCGTTACCTATATAATGAACAGAGTACTGTAAAATAAACTAATGATTAACATATTAGATATTTTATAGATTTGTGACACTGCCACATAAGGGACATGTAACAGTATATTAGTGTATGAGAGTTTTCAATTGGTTTTACATGTTTCCCTGTCATTTTGAACTTCTCTTAAAATGGTGTATTTGTCTTTAAAGAATGGGACAACCACTTGACAGGAAGTAGAAAGTGGACTCTCAGGTATGCTAGGTATAAAGGAGCAGTATGGCCTAACAGCAGAGGGGTACTGACACTTAAATGAGACTCGGCTTGACGTTATATGCTGCCTGGATTGTGAAGTACTCTTGGTGGACACTTACCCTTCCAGGACTAACACTTGCACTTTGTATTGTAGATACACAGGTGAACACACTGGACTATCAACACGTGGAGTTTCCTTTATGCTAAAGAACCAGCGGACCCTAAGTTTTTAACAGTCTCGGGACTCGTTTTCCTTGTTCACGCCCAGCAAAGAAGTATTGAAAACAGATGCCCTTTTAATCGTTACAGACTGTTGCTATCACTTGCAATAACGAAAGTCTGTTTTTGTTTCATGCAGCAGACGTGGACTGAATCACTACCTTAATAATGCCCTTGGGCAGGCTCTCAGATGAGCCGACGAAGTTACCGGTCCTTCGCAACAACTCTTCATTTTCATCCTCATCTTCAGCCTCATGTCCTGCTTTGAAGAAACATATAAACATTTATGATGATCACTCTGCTGTGGGTCACTGCTGAACAACAGGGAATGAACATCTCGTGGGTCTCGTTAAAGGGGTCATCGGATGCTAAGTTCACTTTTTCATGTTGTTTGAACATTAATGTGTGTTGTCAGTGTATGTACAAATCTACCCAAAAATGATAAAAATGCGCCTCCTGATCTACATATATCCGTCTATGTTTGCACGAATCATTCGTGATCCAGCTTCACTTACAGCAGAAGTGAGTATAAGGGTTAGTTAGCAAGTTTGGAGGCTAAACGCGGCTAATGTAAACAGGCTCGTCACTCCACAGAGAGAAGAGAGGGGCGGGGTGAGCAGAGCTCATTTGCATTTAAAGGAACAACCCCTTAGAATGGGATGATTTTTGCAGAGCTGATTTTGACAAGGTAAAAAGGGTGTTGTTTTACAAAACCATTGAGAATTTTTAACCAACGTATATTATAAACTTTTCATTAAGACCCTAAAGAATCATATCAACTTGTGGAAAATGGGCATCTGATGACCCCTTTAAGGCATGACAACAATTAATGGATGGTATAAAATATTAAATGAACAAAGACACTCCTGCCACAACTTATTTAGTACACACCTTTCTTCTGCCGTTTCTTCGTTGTCGCTTCTGCCCAGCTGGGTGTGCCGCCCATGGCTTTCTGAAACCTGTCAAACAAATCAGACAGATTTTACTTCCAAGTTGTTGTTGTTGTTGTTGTTGTTTTTAATAAAAAAAAATAAAATAAACTCTTTTATTTTTACTTACTGCTCCTTTAAGCGTTGCTGTAGTCTCTGTTTTGTCATTTTATTTTCTGTTTCACTCTTTTTAAAGTCTCTGCGAAACCGATGTGTCATGTCAATCCTTAAAAAAAATAAATTGGAAAAATGAATCACCTGAAAATGAAACACAAGCATACTGACAGGAGGGCGGTGAGCTCATCTGAAGGTAGTTAGTGTGGTCACACATGTACCGCACACGGGCTGCACGTGAACTAATCGACGAACGCTTGAGTTTCTAATGAGCTCCACAGCAGCATGACAGCAGGAGAGTGAATATGTTGTAAGCCTCACTCTTCGTCCAGCTCGTCGTCCTCATCCTCCCACACGGCGCTCCTGACGGCGGGTCTCCGACTCTCGGAGTCGCTGTCCTCGGAGCAAACGCTGCCGTCGTCGTCGTCGTCATCCTCCAGTAACACGCTGCCGTCCTGCACAAAACACAGTCACATTCACACGCTTCAAACTCAGCTGAACGCAGAAAGAGAACGCGTTTACTTAAGGTGCCGTCACTGGTCTTTAGGTCAGACTTTTAGGCGTTACCACAGCTTTTCTGGAACACCTGAGTTTAGGGACCAATTCTCAATATTCACTCTACAGTGAGACCATTTCAGGCACATCTGCCATAGAAAATTGCTGTGTGTGAATGTGCTAGAGGTGCACCCTCAGCCAAAACTAATAACCGCAAATAGGTGAAACATATTTCGTTTGACTGGAATCTTTCTGAATGCCTATATTATTGTTTTAATTACCAATTTCCAGAAAACTTTACAAACATAAATTTGATGTATAACATGACATACATTTAATAAAGTTAGAAAAAAATACCGTTATGTCCCTGCAAATCACTTTAAGGAGTCAAATGTCAGCGCATAACGGGAAGGTTAAAGGTTAAAGATGCAAGCAGTGCCCAGGAACTAGTTGCTTATTAGCACACACGACTAGCATATTGGCTGTTTATTAGTACTTATAAAGCACATATTAATGTCTTATTCTGCATGAGCATATTTTAGATCCCTTTATTCTTTCCTTACCATACCTAAACTTAACAACTACCTTAATATCTATTAATAAGCAGCAAATTAGGAGGTAAAAGTCGTAGTTAATAGATGAGTGAGAACTGCTCCCCAAACTAAAGTGTGACTAGATTTCTTTTGTAATTCTGCAGTGTGAAAAACGTCTAAAAGCACTAGCATGCGTTCCTGCGGTAAGGGCATATATCTTCTAGACAGTCAGGACGATAACACTGCGTGTTTGGGCTCTGTCTCTGTCTGAGGAGGGCGTCGTCAGTGGAGCCGAACCTGCTCCAGGCGCTCGGTGAGCTGCTCCTCCGCGCCGAACACCAGCTCCTCCAGCAGCCGGACGGACGCGTCCTCCTCGCCGAGCGTCGCGCACAGCCTCGAGTGCTTCTTCTGTTTACTGCGCTCCTTCGCCTTGCTCGGAGGGTCCGGATCTTCACTCAGCGGCCTTTTCGCTCTCTTTATTTCTTTTGTGTCGGGAGATTGAGACGACTCCATTATGACCATACGTAAAACTAATACCACGGCTTTATCAGTTAGTCCTACAGATTTTGCTCTAAGTTACAACACGAGTCAGTCCCAAAAACGAACCGTAAACTCTCCACATGTGAGCGGAACGTCTTCGTCTTCTATGACGGCGGCAGCTCGTGGTGCGTTTCCGCCACCTACCGACGTGGAGTGCGAAGCAATCTTCTTCTTCTTCTTCTGCTTCTTCTGCTTCTTTAGATGTTTATGGTGTTGGTAAACCAGCCTAAATCTACCGCCACCAACAGGACAGGAGTGTGAAGCGTTGATTGGGAGTTAAAAAAAAAAAAAAAACCTTGAAACTACCAGCCTGTATTCTGCTGAACAGTCCTGATTGTCTTAGGTAACACATTAACATGTTATAAACCATTCACTCTTTCTGTGCTTTCAATTTCCAGATTCTCTTCCCCTATGATGAACAGTGAGTTATTAAGGGATGTGTGCCCCATTCGAGGTCTAGTTACTGTGGAGTCATCTTTTCTGCTTTCATAACTATTTCTCTCAACCCCAGCTTCATTCTGAATATTGTATAGGTGTCTGTCTTTGTCTCATTATCCCATTTCTCGTGCCATATCCTGTTTAGAGCAGATTTTATTATTCAGTAGTCAACATTTGCAGTGGATCAAAACCTTTCTTCAAAGTTGTCCTAAAACCAAAACAATACTGGTTCTTGTCTTAGGACAACTTCGATAAATTGTTTGATCCGCTTCGAATCCTGACTACTGTAATCCTGCATCGTGTTTACATTGATTCAGTGCAGTGTTCCCAATAAGGAGTCCTGATGTTATTGCGTCATTCCTTCTTTTGCCACTAACCTGTCTCACACTTCCTACCTCTTTATTTATTTCCTATAGATGCCTTCCCTTTTCTTCCTGTGTCCATAACTCTTGCCGTCTTTTTAGTTAACCCCTTTATTTCAGATTTCCCCAGAGAGACATGAACATTTATTCTAGAACACTTTAAAGCCTTTTTTGCCAACTCATCCACTATTTAATTTCCCACAATCCCCACATGTGCAGGAATCCACAAAAAGAAGATGTTAATTCCCAGGCGTTGAGGGTTTCTATCAGAATGTCCCGTCTCAAGTAAGAGTTTCCATTGTTTAGACTAACAAACAAGGCTTGATGAAGAATCAGAGCAAATAACAACTTGATGCAAACGAACCTCTTCCACCCACTGAAGGCCCAGATGAATTGCAATCAGCCCTGGGGAGTAAACGGATAAAAAATGAGATGTTCTTTTACTTATTTCAAAGTCCAGCTCTAAAATGACTACTGCTGCAGCTGTATTCATTCAGGATCTTTTGAACGTATTGATTATTCATTTCTTCCGGTAACTGCAAATCATCTAAGGGCATCTGGAATAACCAGGGAATAATGAGCTGATATTGCCAGTTTAAAAATTCCAATGTTTTTTGTCTCATCATTCACATCCCACCCAGAACTGTGAACATTCATACTTCTAGCAGTTCTTTTACAGGACGACTACTCTTCTGTCCTTTCACTGAGTGCCAATAAACCATTTTCAGTGGTTGCCACCCAATTTCCAAAATCCTTCCTCCACCTGTATCGCCGCTACTGGAGAAGTTCTAAAAGCTCCACAGCAAATTCTTGAAGCCTGTGATTGTTTTCTTTCAATCTTTGTGATCTGCGATGCTGCCGCAGAAGAATAAACAATGCTGCCAGAATTGACTGTAGATCGTATATTCTTCTTAATGTAATCCGGTGAGCATCAGAGCAGGTTAATTCTTCTTAGGTTTATTTACTATACTTTGAGTACGGAGGGAATCCTTACAGCTGTGTGTCTATTAAATAAGTCTATAGAGTTTTGTATACCTCTTTTATTATACCTTGAATTATTTTGCTTATTCTTAATAGTTAGCAGAACTGCTTCTTTACTGGCGGATGTCAAAGCTGCTCAGCAAAAAAACAAAATGGTGTTTTTGTTTAGACCAAAACGCCTAATGATCTGGCCATGATCTGGGGGCTGTTTCATACAAAAAGTTTACCAAATAAGCAAATATTAATTAGTCTTATTGTCACTTGATTTGGTTTTATAAAGCAAATTTACTCTAGCTCAAGCTCAGTCACTCTGACAACTACAAGCTGGGAAACTAACCTGGTCCGTGGCAGACTAACCGTCAGTTCCACTAACGCTGACCGGTCCACTTTATTTTATGTCGAGTGTTGTGAGCCCGCTGAACCCGATCTAAACCAGGTTGGACTTGTTTGGTTTGAAACTCAGAGTTAGTTCAGCTAGCTTCATGCAACAGGCCACAGGAGACGCGTCAAACCCGAGAAAGCAGGATGAATCAAGGCCGTTTCTGAAAGAGAGGTTTACTATGGTAACTTACTCTGTGGATTTAACCTGATCAGGAGCCCAGAGTTTCTTTCAGTCTCCTCTGTGTTTATTCACTTATTCACACTATTCATACTCATTTATTGTAAACATTTCACAAACATTTCATCATCCCCATCGTCCTGTGAAGATGGTTTGGCTTTTGGTCGAGCACACTTCATCATAGCGCTTGTCATCATTGGTGGTGTATTGAGCTACTTGCAACGGCCTGGGGTTCTGTTGTGACAGGAGGCTCCACAAGACAGATATTACCATTAGACTCTGTTGGGACCAATAAAAAATCCCTAACCTAGGTGTAAAACTAAATGGTAGTATCAGAAACTAGCCTATATAAAAAAGAAAGTGAGGCATGCCTCGTTCGTCTGATGAAGGCTCTGGTCTCCTGGGATGTGGCTGGTGAGGTACACAGTTCAGGCTCATCTCCATCTCCTCTGCTTCTGTCGGCGCCGGGGCTCTTTTTCAAGCCTCTCTGACTTCTCTCAGCTGACTGAGCAAAAGTTACGTCAATTTATTAAGAAATGTAATAGGTTAGATGACAGAACAGTTAATTGTGTAAAACCAGCATTAGATCGGCTGCACATTGATATTTAGTTATTTAATATGTCATACATTTCTAAAGTCAGGTAGCCTATAACCATGAGCCTTTAATTGTTAAACCTTACCTGACTGGATTATGTTTTTATATTTCATTTTTAGCTGCTGCTGTGTTCGTTTTATGCCCGCGGGATTGCGTCTACACAAAAATGAATATTAGGTTCAATACGTTTTCACCTCTTCTGCCAGTTTTCGCCTTTCATATTATAAGTGACAAGGAATTAAACTTACGCACTGACTCCAGCAGCAATTTTTATCCCACACCAACTCTCTGTCCTTCGCTGCTGCTGCTGTGTCGCTTTGTTCCCTAAATATATGCTCGTCGTCACTGCACATTTTAACTTTAAAAGTTGGCTGAACCTCCTAATTGAAACAAGCCCCAGGTCTGAAACTCAGAGTGCAAGACCAGAATCTTGTGCTTACTAATTTGGGCTGGCTCGCTCCTGAAGCGTTTATGTTTTCTGTTTGTTGTCCTCAGTTTCAGTAAGTCCAGTGTCAGTTTCTCTGTGGTGAAAGTGTGTTGGCAGTGCTGAGCTGGGGATGAGAAATGTCCTGTCCTCTCTTTCTGTCTTGGTTGGCTCTGTGATGAGCCCACAGGCTGGAAAGGAGCTGCTAGAAGTGTCAAACTCAGTTCCTGTAGAGTTCAGTTCCAACCCTGCTCCAACACACAAGCCATGTAGTCTTCAAAAAGCCAGAAGGACGTAATTAGCTGGATTTTAATTAGGGTTGAATCTAAACTCTGCAGGGCTGTGGCCCTGTGGGAACTGAGTTTGACACCCCTGTGCTAGATCATAACAACAGGGAAATGAATCCTCCGCTAATGTGCCATCACAACACATGCATATGTAGCGCGGCTACAGGGAAGAAATCAATCACACCTTACACCTGACTACGCCAGTCCTTTAAAGTGAGGGGAACTGAATACTTGATGGAAACCAGGCACACAGGTTCATTACCATGAAGGGCAGAGACGTAGGTATCAGTATGCAAAATGTTTACTAAGTTCACAATAATCAGATAGAACACTTTAAAAAGGCCGGGCAAAGATACAGCTCAAATGAGCTAAACAACCACAGCTCGACACACCACACAAAGACAAATAGCGAGACTGACTAAGACTTACCCATAGACTAGGGTAGACTAACTACAAAATGATTATTCGTAAACCACACACACACACACACACACACACATACACACACACACTCTGTGCTCCAAACACCACCAGCAGGATACTGGAGTTAGATTTGTGCCAAATAAAATGAATGCAAAATTTCAAGAAACTTATGAAAATATAAACTGAATCTGAATAAAATGTCTTTGAAACTGGAAAAAAATTCAATTGCAGACAAAATCTTTGACTTTGTTTTTAACACACTGCAAGTTTTGCAACTGTTTTCTACTCTTTCATTCGCTGGTCTGTACTTACAAATGCGATTCCAGAGTTTTGCGTTTACGCTTCTGAAATTTTCGTTCGGCATTCTGGCACAAATCTCTCATGG
Source organism: Labeo catla (assembly GCA_012976165.1). Classification (NCBI taxonomy): domain Eukaryota; kingdom Metazoa; phylum Chordata; class Actinopteri; order Cypriniformes; family Cyprinidae; genus Labeo; species Labeo catla. The sequence continues at coordinate 55,998 of VONZ01001322.1, read as the reverse complement.
GGGCGGAGCTAGCAGTGGTGTTTTCTCATTGGCTGCTGAGTTTTTGATTGACAGGTTCTAGACCTGGAAGTGAAGGCGTTACTTGCACCAGTGTGGATTTGTTAGCTTTCTATTTAATTTTAATGATAGAAAATGGTATGTAAAGATTTGTTATATTATTATTATTTCAGGATTTATCTGCTGCTACACTACATTGCTGATGTTGAGATGATTTCTTAGGAATAGCACAGACAAATGATATCATCATCAATCATCAGGATACTCGCAGTAAGTTGTCTTAATTTAGCACAATCATTATAGGCTAATTATATACATCTACCTATCTTACCTAGGTACTATCTACCTTTTTACCATGCTTTTTCTGTGTCCAAATTAGACTGTACTAATAATAATAATAATAATAATAATAATGCAAAAATGGTCATTTCAGATGAACATGGTTACACCATGGTATACATACACATATATATATATATATATATAGGTGTATTTATTTGTTTTAACTTATTTTATATTTTACAGTTCACAGCAGTTTGTATTGTTGGACTATAACACATGTTCTTTCTCAATTTCCAGAGAGCGACGCAGCTTTTCCATAAACAGAATTCTGATGCTGACCCCGAGGATGCAGTGCCGGTACCAGAGATCCACTGCCCCCATCACACAAGAATCTTATTTTGACTGGGATCTTGATCTTCAGACACCTGAGATTATGCAAATATTTTCATTTCTTTGGAGCTCTTGATTAAAACAAATACAGTTCACAAGTACACAAGAGGTTGCACTTTACTCTGATTAGTCTATCCTAAATGCATATTACTTTCTTTCTACTGGACAGGTAAACACAAATAATCCATCTCTGTGAGTCCTAAAGATGCTTTAAAAACCACACACAGCGGCCGTGACAGTGATCCATCTGACCCTTAGTGGCTGAATCAGTGTGTTTTGAAGTGAAACAACAGGTAAGAAAAACACTAATAATTTAACCCTTTGACTATTAACAACGACTTCTGATCATCTGTCATACATGCAGGGGTTACAGTTCACTTGTGATATGTATATTGTCAGAGATGGATTACTTTCTTCAAAATCTTTGTGTTTAAGTCAAGAAAGAAAGTCATATACATCTGGAATGGCATGAAGGTGAATAAATGAGAGAATTTTCATTTTTTGGGGTGGATTATCCCTGTAAAGACTGATATTGCACTCCATTACATTCACTGTTTTGTAACTTATACTGTAACAGGAACTGTTGAAAGGATCATCGCAGTGTTTAAAACAATGAATTTTAAACATATTCTGTATATTGTGCTCTTGTGCAATTTGTATAGTAATGTATATCATGAGAATACTTTGCAGGAAGTGTTTTGTGGATTCTGGTCTTTCCTGTCGCAACACAATGGCATTCAGGACTTTCACTTTGATACTTGTGTATATGCTGAGTGACAAAAAGAACATGCATTTATTTGACTTCATTCATATTTTCATTTACATTTATTCAAATGATAAAAGTCACACTTGAAACAGTTGACGAAGAGGACATCCGGTGGCGCGACAGAAATGGCGCACACTGAAAAGTTAAGCTCCTCTGTCAGTCGTAACCAATCCCGATTTGTACAACCAACTCAAGTATACCTAGAGTTTTAAGAATGAGTACATCAATGAGATATAAGAATATATCCAAAAACGAAAATGCAGCACGGGGAAGAGACGATAAGAAATGATCACCTAGCCCCGCTGGATATGCTAAAGCTGAAGCGATGGATGAGCTAAAATCGTTAAGAAGAGAAAATCAAGAGGGGCATAAACAAATGAAAATTTCTCTAACAAAATAGGAGACTTCGGTTGAGGATTTGAAATGACAAATAAATGGTTTGGAAAGCAGAGTTGGGCAGACTGAAGATCAGATCAGAGGTGCTGAGGATACTCAGATGAGGCACGAAAGAGCGTTTTCTCTTGGAACGAGAGGCAAACGTCTCGGAAAAATGCGAAGACTTGCAAAATAGACTTTGTGGGAACAATTTGAGAATATACCAAGTTCCAGAGGGTTGCGAAGGAGAAAACACAACGGAATTTGTAAAAAGGCCTGCTCACCACAGCTTTACATCTACCCCAAGACATGGATATAAAGATTGAAAGGGCGCTTGCAGCCACACCTAAAGATCCCGCCGCACCTCCCAGATCACTAATAGAGAGAATTTTGGATTATGCAGTTGAAGACACAATCTCACGGCAAGCTTGGTCACAGAAACAGGTACCGTACAACACGAAACGGATCTACTCTGACAACGACTACTCGCCCGAGTTGCAGACGAAAAGAGCACAGGTGTAATGAAACGGCTCAAGACGAAGAATGTGCGTGCGCAGTGTGTCTATCCAGCACAGATAAGGATTTACCTGGAGGCGGGAGTAAAAACTCCCTACACTGACGGATGCTGCTCTACCGCTGCGGGAGCTGGGAATTAAAGTTCGAGTGAATGAACGCGACAGACGAGCAAGAGAAATATGGAGGGCAAGACGGTCAGCGCAAGGTAAAGGTGGACGCGGACTGGGCACGGCATCGCTGGCGGACACGGATCTTCAAGCGTTTCTGCAGAAGGACAACTCTCTGCCTTTTTTACATCAGGATTTGGCCTACGAGAGAAGAACTGGGCCGAATGGATGTGTGGAAGCCTTGTTCATGTACATAGTTCCTGTTTTTGTTGTTTCCGTTTACATTAATTACTTGCCTTTGACAGCTGAAGGTTTTTTTGTTTTGTTTTTCTATATTACTGGAACATTGGTTACCAGCACATATAAGAGTTATAACGAGGTGAATGGATGATGTGAAAGGACTGAGTAGCCCAATTATAAGAAAGAAGATATTTAATCAGCTTAAAACAAAATGCCATGCTCTGTTGCAGTCCTTCAAGAGACCCACCTGTCCGACGGGGAACATCTCAAACCGAGAAGAGAATGGGTGGACCAAATTTACAGTGCCTCAGTTTCTAAGGGGAAGAAGAGAGGTGTTGCACTCATGTTTGCCAAGTCAGTCTTTTTTAATATGGAGCAAGTACACAGTGATAAAGAGGGAAGATATGTCATGGTAGTTGGAATAATTTCAGGCAAGTGAATGACTGTTCTTAACCTTTACGCACCTAACGAAGACCATCCACAGTTTTTCAAGAAAAGTTCTTTTAGGAATAATGAGTGAATTAGGTCTGACCTAATTCTAAGGTCTAACTGAGATGTTCGGCGACACCTGCATCCTAAAGAGAAGGATTTCGCTTTTACGTCACGTGCACGTGGTAGTTACTCTAGAATAGACCTATGCTGTACATCTAGAACAGCTTTTCATAGTGTCAGTGAATGTCAAATAGATCCCATAACTATAGCTGACCCATGCGCCAGTTAGGTTAAAACTTCAATTAGGACAAAGTAAACAGTCAGTAATGAATGACTGTAAAGCCAAAGAAGAAATAAGAGAATATTTTGATACGAATGATAATGGGCTGGTTACTCCTTCTATTTTGTGGGAGGGAGCCAAAGCAGTGATAAGAGGTAAAATCATAGAAATAACATCTAGGAATAAAAAATTGAGATTAGCTAAACAAAATGAGATACAGAACGAAATCGGGAAACTAGAAATTGAACACAAACGAACAGGCAAAATAAAAATCCTAGAATGCTTAAAACAGGAAAGGAAGAAATTGGATGACTTGCTTACATATAAAGCAAAGGGGCACAGATTTGTAAACAGAAAATATTACGAGATGAGTAACATAGCAAACAGGCTTTTAGATTTCAATTACGTAAGGCTCAAACAAGCAGAGCTGTTCCGAAAATTAAGCACCCGGATGCTTCCGTAATGTTGACTCAACCAAAGGATATAGCTAATGCATTTGAAGATTATTATAAGGAATTATATGAAGGTCAGAATCTAGTAAATAAAGAAGTTAAAAGTTTTTTGCAAACCATTGATTTAAATAAATTAACAGAAGAAGAAGCAAAGGAAATGATATCTCCTATTACAGAAGGAGAAATAAGAGAGACTATAGTAAAACTGAAAGTCACCAGGGGTAGACGGATTACCCGGGGAATTTTATAAAGCATTTCTAAACGAATTGGCTCCTAATTTATGTAAGGTATATAATTATGTACTACAGAACGATGATCCACCGCACTCGCGGTCTGACGCAATCATTACTGTACTGCACAATGTACGGCTTATAGACTATATGTCAAGATGTGAAAATTTGAGCTTCAGATTATTAACAGAATTCAAAAACATAGTAAAAAGCGATTAAACCAGAGCAGACTGGATTTATCAGTGGAAGATATGCAATAAACAATATAAGAAAAGCGTTAAATTTACAGCAGACTGCCAAAGACAGTAAAACACCAGCAATGTTTAGATGCTGAGAAAGCATTCGATAGGGTGGACTGGGTGTTTTCGGAACAGACTTAACTGTATGGGATTTCACATCACTTTTGTTAAATGGGTAAAGGTTTTTTATAAAAATTCTAAATCAAGAGTTTGAGTTAATGGTCATTGCTCAGAGTTTTTTTATTTAGGTAGGGGAACTCGTCAGGCAGAGGCAATGTCTCCAGTCTTATTTGCACTTGCTATTGAGCCATTAGCAGAATTAATAAGGAGCGATCCCAGAATACAGGGGATGAAGGATAAAGGAGGAAAGTGTCATAAGATATCGCTACATGTGGATGACTATTATTAATTATTTAAAAAACTCTCTTACATCTGTTCCGGCCCTCTTACAATGCCTTAAAGACTGTGGATTAGTTTCTGAATACAAAGTAAATGCTGATAAATCGGAGGCAATGATGGGATCAGGACATTGGCCCACTCATTTAGACAAGGAGGTGTCCTTTCGATGGATGGTCCAGTCAGGGTTTTAGATACCTGGGAGTCATCCTTACACCTAAGGCATCGTGTTTTTACATGGCTAATTTCACAAAGCTTTTTGAGATGATAAAAAACGACTTGGCTAGATGGGAAGTACTACCTCTCTCTACGTTTGGAAGGATAGAAACGGTGAAAATGAACATATTGCCGAGACTTCTCTTCCTATTTCAGTCCTTTCCAGTTTGGGTTCCGGTCTCAGCATTGAATCAATTAGAAAAATTTATTCCAAGTTTATTTGGCAAAATAAAAGACCAAGAATAAGACTAAAAATACTTAAGTCAAATAAAGATAAAAATAAAAAAAATTAAGTCAAATAAAGACAAATAAAGGGGGGGTTTGAACCTTCCTAACCTGAGATACTATTATTGGGCTGCTCAGCTTAGAGCTATTCCTGCTTGGTCTGGTGTTGATAAACAGAACAGAACGGGTCAGTATTGAACAGAATTCACTTCCTGGAGTTTCTTTGAAAGTTCTGCCATTTATGGATTTGCAAACACAAAAGGGAGTGAAGACAACAAATACATAGGGATACAACTGTCAGGCATTCACCACAGCCACCTTCACCTGCCACGTCACCCAGAGCACCACCTACCCGTTCATCATCACCTGAGTACTAATCACATGCACCTGAGATCCATTACCACACCCTTTATAAAGAGACTCTCAGATATTCTGCTCACACAGCTCCGGACCTGTTGCATTACTCTCTGTTGTTTTCTCCATTGCTCCTTGGAAATTCAACGTGGCTTTGTTCGACTCTCATCTGCTCGTACTACAAGGACCGTCAGCTAAGCGATTTCATTTACCATCTGTCTCGACTCTGTGTTTTACATTCTGTTCAATAAACATTGGTTCGGATTGTCACTCGCCTCTCGTCTCCTCCGTGTGCTCTGGTATATATGGTTTATGAGGACACAAATGTGTATAATGACATGGGTACTACAACGTAAACATGGTTTATGAGGACACTTCCTGTGTCCCCGTAAAACAAAAGGCTTAAAAAACATACTAAACAGTGTTTTATGAAATTCAAAAAGTGTGCACAGTCTCCTGTGAGGGCTAGGTTTAGGTGTAGGGCGATAGAAAATACGGTTTGTACAGTATAAAAACCATTACACCTATGGAGAGTCCCCGTAAACCACAAATGCAAGAGTGTGTGTGTGTGTGTGTGTGTGTGTGTGTGACAACAACACACTGTCAAAACCTGGTCCACAGTGCAAAAACCATTCAGAGGAGTAATAGCCTCATCACGTGCAATACCTAATAAAGACAACCCAGATTTTCTTCCTTCTATGTCGGATAGTGTCTTTAGCAGAAAAGAATGGTTTAAAGATAATTAATCAACCTTTTTCTCAATTGTCTGAGAGGTTTACATTAAAATCGAATGATTTCTTTAGATATTTACAATTATGACACTATATCACAAGCCATACGCAATGGGATATAATCAAAAGATCTCCAACAAATGTAGTGAATGTAAAAATGTAAAAATATTTCATTAATATTATTGAACATGGTTTACCTACTAAAAATCACGTAGCCCAAATATACAGCAAACTAATGCAAGACAAATCGGATGACTCATCTCATATTAAAAGAAATTGGGAATTAGAATGGAATACTATAATAGAGAACGAGATGTGGACAAATATATGTGACGACTGTCATGAGGGAATAAACAGTCAAATGTGGAAGGAATTTGACTGGAAGATGAAAATGAGATTCTTTAGCGTTCCATTAGTGGTTGCTAAATTTGATAGTTCTTCACGATTATCACAATGCTGGAGGGACTACGACTACTACATTCATATATTTTGGGAACGCCCCAAAATAAAAGAGTATTAAAGGGAGGGGGTTAAAGGGAGATTAGTCAAGTTTTGGGATATGATATACCAGTGCACCCAGAATTTTTTCTGCTTGATGGTTTCCCCCCTAATCAGTTCAGTAAATATCACATATTTGTACTTCATATATTATTAATAGCAACCAGGAAGATCATAACAGTGAACTGGATGAAGATGAATCAACCCACTTTGACAGAATGGATACAGAGACTCAATCAGATACATATATTTGAGAAACTGACTGTGGACTTTTTTCCCAACCGACTTGAAGGTGGGAAGAGCACTGTTCATTCACAATCCCCACCTTCAGTTCCTGCTGGTGTGGGAATCGAACCAGCGACGTTTGGGTTACAAGCCAGACTCTTTAACCATTAGGCCATGACTGCCCCCTTAGAACTAGGTCTCCCCGTAACCAATGAGAAAACACCACTGCTAGCTCCGCCCCCACGAGAGATTTGTGCCAGAACGGCGAACGAAAATTTCAGAAGCGTAAACGCAAAACTCTGGAATCGCATTTGTAAGTACAGACCAGCGAATGAAAGAGGAGAAAACAGTTGCAAAAGTTGCAATGTGTTAAAAACAAAGTCAAAGATTTTGTCTGCAATTGAATTTTTTTTCCAGTTTCAAAGACATTTTATTCAGATTCAATTTATATTTTCATAAGTTTCTTGAAATTGAGCATTCATTTTATTTGGCACAAATCTAATTCCATACTAGAACAGCTAGCTTCCCGACTCAGGGGCCTAAACAACAACAACAACAACAAAACAACTTTTAACCAATGAATATACCAAACAAATTACACTGGAGCTTGACTGAATAAGACAGAATTCCCAAACTGTTAATAACACAACTGACAATAGACAACTGTCACTCAACAGAAAGTAAAAGAATAAGAAATACAAAGCAGTAGATTTATGACAATAACTACAAAATAATCAAGGTCAAACTGAGAAACAAGAAACAAAATCAATTAAAGCTGCAAGCAGCGATGAACGGGCCCTCGCAACCGGGCTCACCGCCGACCGGTGGCTTTAGGGAAACAGCGAACGGTGGGCACTATGCTTTTAACATAGTAAATTTAGGAGGAATATATCAAAGTCATTTAGATGTGCCAAACTTCATGCTGCCAGCTGGTGGCGCTATGCCTATAACTGAATATTGGCATGTAGACGTCTTCAGGTCAGCGCTTTTATCAAACATATGAAGTTTGGTGCAGATTGAACATGGTATGCTTGAGTTAGTGTAAGACAAGTCATTTCCTGTTGCCAGCTGGTGGCGCTATAATTGTAATGGAATATTGGCCTTTAGATGTGTTCAGGCCAGGACTCTTATCGAACATATGAAGTTTGGGGCAGATCGGACATTGTATGGCTGAGTTACAACAACTTCCTGTTTCATGGCATTAATAGGATGCATTAGCACTTAGAAAGTGTGTCTAGCATATTTAGCACAATATGGCATATTTTGCTGTGCTTTTAATAGACCATCACAGTGTTAAACATGTCACTTCCGGTTGCCAGCAGGTGGCGCTATGACTTTAACTGAATATGAGCATGTAGATATCTTCAGGCCAGGACTCTTATCAAACATGTGAAGTTTGGGGAAGATTGGACATTGTTTGCAGGAATTGCAACAACTTCCTGTTTCATGGCTTTAACAAGATGCTTTAGCACTTAGTAAGTGTTGCTAGCATGTTTGAGTGTGTTTTTAGCAAGTTTAGCACTCACTGGCTTATTTTTGTGTGTTGCTAATAGTGTATCACAGTGTTAAACATCACTTCCTGTTGACAGTAGGTGGCGCTATGACTATAATTGAATATTGTTATGTAAATGTGTTCAGACCAGGACTCTTATCAAACCTGTTAAGTTTGGGGCAGATTGGACATTGTATGCCTGAGTTACTGTAGCTTCCCGTTTCATTGCATTAATAACATGCTTTAGCACTTAGCTAAGTGTTGCTAACATGTTATAGCATGTTTCTAGCATGTTGCTACCCTATTTAACACTTGTTGATATTTCTAAAATGTTGCGTTCATTACAGAGTGCAACATCTCACTTCCTGTTGCCAGCAGGTGGAGCTATGACTATAACTGAATATGGGCATGGGCATGTGTTCAGGCCAGGACTCTTATCAAACATGTTAAGCTTGGGGCATATTGGATATTGTATGCCTGAGTTACAGTAACTTCCTGTTTCATTGTATTATTAGCATGCTTTAGCATTTTAGCTAAGTGTTGCTAGCATGCTTTACTATGTTTGTAGCATGTTGAATATTAAGTTTGGGTCAGATTGGACATTGTATGCATGAGTTACAGCAATTTGTCTTTGTATTAATATCATGCTTTAGCTCTTAGCTAAGTGTTGCTAGCATGTTTTAACATGATTCTAGCATGATCCTAGCCTATTTAAAACTTGCTAACGCTTTTTAATATGTTGCTAGGAGTCCGTAACACCGTTAAACATGTCACTTCCTGTTGTCAGGAGGTGGCGCTATAACTATAACTGAATATGGGCATGTATATATCTTCAGACCAGGACTCTTATCAAACATGTGAAGTTTGGGGCAGATTGGACATTGTTTACATGAATTACAACAACTTCCTGTTTTATGTCTTTAACAACATGCTTTAGCATTAAGTAAGTGTTGCTAGCATGTTTGAGTGTGTTTCTAACTACTTTAGCACTCAATGGCTTTTTAGTGTGTTGATAATAGTGTATCACAGTGTTAAACATGTCACTTCCTGTTGACAGTAGGTGGCGCTATGACTATAACTGAATATAGGCACGTAGTGTTCAGGCTAGAACTCTTATCAAACATATTAAGTTTGGGGCAGATTGGACATTGCATGCCTGAGTTACAGTAACTTCCTGTTTCATTGCATTAAGAGCATGCTTTAGCATTTAGCTAAGTGTCGCTAACATGTTTTAGCATGTTTCTAGCATGTTGCTACCCTATTTAACACGTGTTGATATTTTTAAAATGTTGCTAGGCATCCACAACAGTATTAAACATGTGACTTCCTGTTGCCAGCAGGTGGCGCTATGACTATAACTGAATACGGGCATGGGCATGTGTTCAGTCCAGGACTCTTATCAAACATGTCAAGTTTGGGGCAGATTGGACATTGTATGCCCGAGTTAAAGTAACTTCCTGTTTTATAGTATTATTAGCATGCTTTAGCATATTAGCTAAGTGTTGTTAGCATGCTTTACTATGTTTGTAGCATGTTGAATATTAAATTTGGGTCAGATTGGACATTGTGTACATGAGTTACAGCAATTTTCTTTTTCTTTGTATTAATAGCATGCATTAGCTCTTAGCTAAGTGTTGCTAGCATGTTGTAGCATGACTGTAGCATGTTGCTAGCCTATTTAAAACTTGCTAATGCTTTTTAATATGTTGCTAGGAGTCCGTAACAGTGTTAAACATGTCACTTCCTGTTGTCATCAGGTGGCGCTATGACTATAACTGAATATGGGCACTGACATGTGTTCAGGACCAGACTCTTATCACACCTGTGAAGTTTGAGGCAGATCGGACATTGTTTGCCTGAGTTACAGCCACTTCCTTTTTCATGGCGACACGTCAAATTTTGTCAGGCCGCCACGGACACGCCCCTCGACGAAAACTCAAAAGCTTCGCAATTTAACATCGCAAGGGCCTTATGATAACACTCAGCAAATTTGAAGATGATCGGATAAAAACTGTAGGAGGAGTTCGTTAAAGTACGAGGCCTGAAAATGGCAAAAACTGCACAAAAATCGTACAGGAAATTCGATATAACGGACTTCCTGTTGGGTTTAGGATGTTGTACCAGGAGACTTTTTTGTAGGTATTGGTGTGCTACACCTGTGTACCGAGTTTCGTACATGTACGTGAAACGCAGCTCGAGGCGCACTCCGTTGAAATTTTATAGGTGGCGCTATCGAGCCATTTTGCCACACCCACTTCTGAAAACCATATCAGATGTAAATTTTCACCAGGACTGATGCGTGTGCAAAGTTTCATGAGTTTTCGAGCATGTTTAGGCCCTCAAAAAGACTTTTTACTTTGGAGAAGAAGAAGAAGAAGAAGAAGAAGAAGAAGAAGAATAAACAGAGCAATTCCAATAGGGTCCTCGCACTGCAGTGCTCGGGCCCTAATAATAAAGAAAACATACAATAAACAAAACAAACTGCACAATGGCACAACCAAAACAAACACTAAATACACAAGCAATAAAAAAGTAAATAAATAAAAAAAACAAACGAACTCCACGACAAAATAAATCGCATCAGCACACTTACACGCAGCCGGTAATTCTATGACTGGAGGGCAGGCCAGAGCATACAACCCAACACATAAGATAATCAAGACAGCTACTGCCACAACCAGCGGCTTTAGTGTGGAAAGAACAAAACAAAATAACAAAAACATACGCGCACACAGCAAAACAGCAGCACCGGAAGCGATCACCCCAACCCCCAAAAGATGGAGCGCTCCCAAAGAAATTGCTCATTCTGCTAAAAAACAAACCATTAATTAACTTAAATCAATTATTCATGAAAAATGTAACTATATGCACCAGATATTGGTCACCGAGACACATAAGCCATACAGGTGCTCATAGCAGTTTACTCTAAGATGACTGGAATCAACCCAGCTGGAATGAGAACATGCAAGTTATGGCAGGCGTGAACTCCACGCAACCGATTAATCAGACTTAACCTACAGGGGGATAATGACAGCCTACACACCACTGCCAAGCCGCGCACACGATGCTATTCCAGCTACAATACATAAATAGGATTAACTGATCTGCACGCGCTCAATGCAACATTAGCCGAACAGCTGAAAACAAACCTTTTAGGCGGAAGCCCGCATAGACCAAGGGGCGGAGCCTAATCGCCACCTTTATATAAACAGTACCAGGTTCTGACAGACTGTCATTCTAAATACAGGGGAGGGAGCTTACCCACTCTGCCACAATCAATGACCTCAACGATGGAACGACTCTAGCCACAGACCGTACAACTCAATTCCAGGGCCTAAACAGGGCAGAGGCAGATTTTGATACAGAAGCCCCTGTCCTTGGCCCTACTGCTTCACCTTCACCTACTGCTGCCCGTGGGAAATGGTGACAATTAAAAATGCTGACCAGCATTAACTCTCCCCGTACTGTACGTCGCACAGAAACTTCACTACAGCTAGACTGATCTACTGGCAAGGGCTCTACAACTGATGAAGTTACCGGCCAGATGGTCCAGGAGTCCCTAAGGCAGGGGTGTCAAACTTAATTCCTGGAGTGCTGGAGCCCTGCAGAGTTTAGATGCAACTCTAATTAAACACCCCTGATCCAATGAATCAAGTCTTTCAGGTTCCTTAGTACCTGAGCGAGCTCTTATCACATTATAGTCCCTCACGTCCACTGCGTTCTCAAAACTCTGGCAATTTGATAATGCCTAGAATATCAAAATCAACCGCGGGCGGCAGATCATTTTCTTATATAGCACCCAAACTCTGGAACAATCTACCCTACACTGTTCAGGACGCAGACACAGTTTAAATCTAGATTAAAGACCCATCTCTTTAACCTGGCTTACACATAACACATCAACATATTCCTATAATTCAAATCCGTTAAAGGATTGTTAGGCTGCACTAATTAGGTCAACCGGAACCGGGAACACTTCCCATAACACCCGATCACGTGAAGTGAGTGAGAGAGGCGATTTCAGTGCGAGTGATTTGGAAGCAGAGTCTGGTTTATACTCGGCGCGTCAGCACAAGCGGCAAAAGTGACACGAATACAAAGGATAGCGGACGGGACGGAGGATTTGGTTTTCAAGCAAAAGTAAAATAAAAGACTGCTTCTTAAAGGGGTCATCGGATGCAAACTTCACTTTTTCATGTTGTTTGAACATTAATGTATGTTGGCAGTGTATGCACAAATCTACCCTATAATGATAAAAATCCATGCAGTGGTTTTTAATTAATCTGTAAAACTAATATTCCCTTTTTCAAATCGAGCCGTTCTCAGATGCCTGTCGGTGTGGCGTCACATGACAGAGGACACTCCCACCATAGTTGATTGACATGAGCGTTTTACCTCAGACCAGCTGTCACAGTCCAGTAACTTTCCATGTTTCAATGCTGGAGCAGGGATGTAAGTTAGACAAGAATATCTCCGATTGAACGATTGAGGTGTTGTGTTGCTAGATGTAATAATGAACATAGTGGTCGTCATTTACTCCCGACATCTGAGCCGCTGAAGATGCAGTGGATTATGTTTGTTTGTGAAGGGAATGCGCCTCCCGATCTACATATATCCGTCTATGTTCGCGCAAATCATTCATGATCCAGCTTCACTTACAGCAGAAGTGAGTATAAGCGTTTTTTTATGAATCTTTGCGATCGCCTTTCCTTATAACGTGGTAGTTAGGAAGTTTAGCGGCTAAATGAGGCTAAAGTAAACAAGACCGTCTTTCCACAGAGAGAAGAGAGGGGCGGGGCGAGCAGAGCTCATTTGCATTTAAAGGAACAACCCCTTAGAATGAGATGATTTTTGCAGAGCTGATTTTGACAAGGTAAAAAGGGTGTTGTTTTACACAACCATTGAGAATTTTTAATCAAAGTATATTAGAGACTTTTCATTAAGACCCTAAAGAATCATATAAACTTGTGGAAAATGGGCATCTGATGACCCCTTTAAACCAGAGAAGGCGAACATGTTGGTTTTGTCTTTGCTGTTTATGTCACATTACATTATGGAGGTTTCCTTTAAATGTTATTTATTTGATTCCTCCTCGTTTACTAAACGTGCCATGCCTTGTCTTATTCATTTATGTTAATTAACATTATATAAGTTAGTTTGTCTTTCAAGCATTTGTTTTAGTTTTAAACAGTGAATAGACGTAAGCACAACAGACAATTATCTTTTCTTGTAAAAAGTGATGGTCGTGAATTCAAAAGCAAAAGTGAAAGTGTACGAAACCCGGCTTATAGCACAGCAAAAGAGGAACTCCCGTTCACAAAAATCACAAATAATACAGATGAAAAAGAATGGGTTAAATGTTAACCACTTTTGTTAATAATAATAAAATAATGTACTTTTCTGTTAGATTGTCCCGTAAATTTAAACATAAACTCTTATTTTATTTCTTCATAAATACATCAAGTAAAAAACTCCTCTTTAGCGTTGTTTTGTAGCTAACTAATGTACTGCTGAGGTAAATGTCACTGTCACAACTGGCGAAAAGGCAGACAATGGTAGGTTCAATTGAAGCTTCTTTATTGAATTCACAACCGAAGAGAGCTTCCCAATCGTCAAACAGGAACAAACGCATTCAACGTAAAGCTCAAAGGCTGGAAACATAAACAGTCTTAACTTGTGTTCGCAGGAACCAGTGATGACGAAGACAGCGTTCACAGAGGAACAGGTAAGTCTGAGCTGAGAAGTCTGTGTGCAACCTTGAGACCAGCCAACGAGGGAGAGAGGTGAGTGACGTTTTATAGCGTGTCGGTAAGTGGGTGCAGGTGCGTGTAATCAGGAGACGGTGAGCGGGTGTGTGATGCGGGCGTGGCTGGTGAGGTAGGCGAGAGCCTGGAGGGATTCTGGGTAATGTAGTGCATAGAGGAATCTGATCTGGTGACGGACAGGGTAATGGAGGTTGGCGGATTTGTGACATCACCTCCCCCTCCCAGAAGGCGCGACCTCACACCTAAAGGAGCCCAACTGGAGAGGAAGGAATGTGTTGATTTCTCAGGAGGGCGTCCTGGAGGAGAGAACACCGGAGGGCTCTCAGGAGGCACGGGCTCTGGAGGGCGCTCTTCAGGAGTGGATAGTACAGGTGTCCGACCTCAGTGACTCAGGTTTCTTAGATGATAGGGCTCTCTTGGCCGTGACTGGGGAACTGGATTTGTTTGAGCAGAGAACGGTTCTCCTGGCCGTGATGAGAGAACTGGATTTGTTCGAACAGTTAGTGGCTCTCCTTGCCGTGACGAGGGCACTGGATCTCTTGGAGTAGGGAACTGGATCTCTTGGAACAGGGACTGGTACTCCGGGCCGTAACGAGGGAACTGGATCTCTTGGAGTAAGAAACGGCACTCCTGGCCGTAGAGAGGGACCAGGATCCAGAGGTGAAAACCTTCTTGACCAGGGAATCTGGCGAGGTGGCCATCTTGTCCTGGAACTCATACCTGACAATTATTTTGGCCAGGGCCTCAGGCATAGTGGCATTCTGGGCCGGGTGCTCCAGCTTGGTGACCATCTCGGTTGGGGATTCGAGCTTGGTAGCCATCTTGGCCAAGGACTCTGGCTTGGCGACCATCTCAGCCGGGGATTCGGGCTTGGTGGCTCTCTTAGACAAAGATTCAAGCTTGTTGGTCCTCATGGTTGCGGACTTGAGCTTGGTGACCATCTCAATCTGGGACTCGAGCTTGGTGGTCCTTGTGGCTGGGGACTTGGGCCTGGTGACCATCGTGGTCGGGGGATTCTGGCTTGGTAGCAGTCTTGGCTGCGGAATCAGACTGGTTAGCTCTCTTTGCTGCTGACGTGACGGCCCTCTCGGCAGGGTGAGGAGATGTGACGGTCCTCTCAGACGAGGAATCAAACGTGGCCTCCTTGGCCGGGGAATCAGACGTGGTTGGGAGTTCAGAGGCTGGCGTGTTTGGGTGCTTGGAGGCCAGCGTGCTTGACATCGGGGAGGCCGGCTGACGTAATGTTGGGGAGGCCGGCTGACAATGTAGCACGGCCACATAAAGGGAGCTATTTATACAGCTGTTAAAAAAAAAACGTGATTGTTGATGTATCTCAGCTGTTTTTGTTGTCCCTTGGTTTGTATTGCCTCGTCGAGTGTTTGTAATCTTCTTTGTTCTCGCGAGAGTTCCGCCGCGACGCGTCCCTGAATCCCCTGACGTCATCTCAATCACCTGATTTCACACTTCCGATAAAAGAAGCCGGCTTATCGGCGTTCAGGGGGAGCGTTCGCCCGGCATTATACAACGATCGATCGCATTCAACACTTTTTGCTGTCTACGTCTGTGACTCTTCAACCATCCTGCGCAAATTATAGTCTTCGTCAAAATACTTTACTGATTTACTGATTTTGGACTGTTGCTTCTTGGGGATTCCGTCACAGGACGGCGCTGTTCCTCATCGCGCTCCCGGACTCACACGCTTCACCGGTGAGGCCGATCCAATACACACACACACACACACACACACACATACACACAAACAACATTGGACTTAAAGGACACTAGAAAGCGCACATTCATTTATTGTAAATATTGTATATATTGTGTTTCCTGTTGTTTGTTTTTTCTCATTTGCATTTAATACACTTTGCTTTGCATTCACTGTTAATAGTCGTAGGGTTTTTTTTTTGCGAAACTGGTTCAAACAATCTAAGTACAGAGGGGAAAGAAAAAGTCTTTATTTGTGTAGCCTGCCTTTTAGGCTGAGCGTTACAACATGATAAGGGAATGTCCAGCAGGCCTTAGTTCAAAGCAGCCGGTTGGTTTACGGAGTGACCGGTATGATTCTTGCTGCAGGGTTTAGAGGTCAGGAAGCAGATTTTGCTCTGTAATTTTTTAAACTAGAAAAGACTCGTGCTCCATGCTGCTGCTTAAACTGAGGTGCAATAGCGATCTGTCACGTCACATTTAAAAGTAAGAAGTAAGAAAGTAAGAAAGCACTTTTACACATTTAAAAGTAAGAAGTAAGAAAGCACAAAGCTCTTTGTGATTATAGAGACTTTAGAGAAAAACTGGGGATCTGGCAATGCTGGCTTGAACTACAGGTGAGTCATATAATCAAATGGCCTGCTTTAATGTCGCTATTTGTAACTGTTAATGCCTAATTGTCACGTTAATTTTGACAGCCCTAAATTAAACAGAGATTTGCTTCACTCATAGTATGAGTTGCAGTCCGACCCGCTGCCTTGTGATTGACCGGATACTATTGGCCCTGATCATCAGCTGATTTTTAACAGTCGGCTGATGGCCGATAGGGAAATAAACTGCTTTTATCTGCCAATACCGATTGTTGGCCGATACATCGGTGCATCTCTACACAGGGTCCTGCATTACTGGCCTAACACCCAATTGTGGAGTTTCAGATAACACGACCCACAAATCCACTTCATCCGTTGATGAGGACTCCTCCAACAGTGGTGCCTCAACTGCCACTGACACTTCTGTAGGGCCAGAAACAGGGGAATCTTTTTTTACTCTGGTCTTTAACAGAGAACGATTGACTTGCTTCACCCAACTCAATCTACCGGTGCTATGGTATAAACAGAACCCCCTGTTTTAGGTGCCCTCACAACCTGATACACCACTGGGCTCCAGATGTCCTGGATCTTATGGCGACCTCTCACGCCATAATTGCGGAGATAAATTAGCAGGCCTTCTCCCAGCAAGTCATGCTTCCCCTTACGACGATTTGCAGCTGCCTTCAAGTGTTCTCGGGCTCCTTCAAAGGCCATTTGCAACCTTGTTTGATGCTTCAAAACCCGCTCATTTATACCACTGAACCCCATCTCCTGGCCCCTACCTATCAAAAAAATCAACCGGAAGCCGAGGCAGTCTTAGACAGCTGTCTACGCTCCTCAAATGTAGGGCATATTCCCCGCTTCCAAAAAGCCAAAACCCCTCCAATTACCAGGTCCACCTCGTGCAAGGCCCTCATATCACCTGCGAAAGTAGGCAAGGCCAAAACCACAGCTTGAGTCACCGGTACAAATTTGTCTGCCCCCAGTGCTTGTTTTACAGCAGCTGGGACCTCAGTCCCAGGCAACAATTCCCTTACCTCAAATGGGACAGAGGGGTTCTGTCTCGACAATGCATCAGCATTTTTGTAACTCTTACCTGACCGATACCCGAGATCAAAATTGAAGACTGCAAGCTCGGCAGCCCAACGTTGCTCCATGGCCCCAAGCTCGGCAGTAGTCAAATGGCTGAGGGAGTTATTGTCCGTAAAGATGATACACCTATGCCCTAACAGATATTCTCTGAACTTCTCACTCATCTTGACTCATATTCTAGAGTCTTGTCCTGAAATGACATACCGGTGAGCTGAAGCAGCACCACTTAAGATGCATGAATGAGCTTTAGTGAGGGACAAACAGGCTATAGTTGCTAGGATACTGAGTGTTTATTGTTATTACAATGACCAAGCTAGCATAATAAACTCTTACTCTGGTGAGCGATATGTCACTTTAAGTGATTTTATTTGTCTACTAGCAATATCAAGAACATTTTCACCTTTTTTCTTCTCAAATAAAATGTCTCTCTCTTGTTCAAAGCGATTCATAATAAGTGTTTTTTATATGCATTCAGTGCATAATATTTTCATGTTTTGTACGATTTGACAAAATTACAGCTCGGCTGAAAATTAAACGAAAAAATGTACCTTGATTATCCTCAAACATCATTCATTCTCCAAACTGCTTGTCCTGTAGGCTAACAGGATGCCGGAGTCTTTTAAAAAACATTTCTAAGGACAAAATGATTTCGGGACACGTCCCACTGCTGCTGTAGTACAACTGTGTCTTTTTTAAAACATACAGCAGATATGCGTTTAGTTTAGTTCCACCACACATACCATGTTGTTTTCAGATAAGCCTGAAGGACTTGATCAGCTGGTTCACGTGTGTTTAATAGCAGTTGAAGATAAACTCTGCAGGGCTGTGGCCTCCGGGAACTGAGTTTGATAATAATTCAATAAACTTTGCTCATTCGTGCGATTGCGTCGCGTCACTCCCTCACTCACTCACTCACTCACTCATTTTACCATCAGCTTGTCTCCTGCTTTCTCCTGCTTCTGCCTCTTAGCTGTTTACATCAATATATAAGAACTGTTATTTATTCAGGTGCAGTTTGTCCATTTTCAATTAAACTATTTTTGCTAAATTTACAGTATTTTCCTTGTCTTTGAATTTAAATGCAATGTGTTTAAAAAACATTATTTTCCACATACTGTACATTATTGTTGCTCCTCTCTGCCCTGCCTTTCTCAAACACTTCAGTTTTTAAAAATCTCATCTTTCTGAGAGGTGAGGTGTTCTCTGATTGGCCAGCTATCCAGTGTGTTGTGATTGGCTAAATACCTCAAGCGTGTGATGGAAATGTTACGCCCCTTACCAAGTTGTGATGTGCAACGAGACAAAAACAATAAAACGCATTATAAACGAGGCATTTGTTGCATCCAGTCGGGGCATAACTACTGATTATAATGGAGCAACATTGGAATTGCCCCATTTTACAGCCTTAACCCTTTGTGTACAGCCGGCATTGTGGGCTACTCTCCCAGCTTCAGGAAACAGTCCTCCAAAAAAATGCACAGCACCCAGTTGTTGGAAACATAACTTAACCACTGATTTTTAGTTGTGTCCTCATTTGGAGGGCTAAACAAAGCAGTTTTGCATTCGCAATGAAACACAACATCTTCACAACATGGCGGCGACCGCAACAACACTACAGCCGGTATAAAAAGTTACGCCTTCTTTCTTTGTATATACATGTGGGCGGTGTTATGCAAATCTACACCTACATTTCTGCATTTTTCTCCATATAATGGACTGATATGGTGCCCCGATTTTGAACTTCCAAAATGTAGTTTTAAATGCAGCTTCAAACGATCACAAATGCAGTTGTAAACGATTCCAGCCGAGGAAGAAGGGTCTTATCTAGCGAAACCATCGCTTATTTTCATTTTAAAAAATACAATTTATATACTTTTTAATATCAAACGTTTGTCTTGTCTTACTCTGCCCGAACTCTGTTTTTGTTCCGGTTCATGACAGTTATCTCATGTTCTCCCTCAACATCAAAATCATCCTATGTCTCTGTTTTTTACCTTTTTGGTTGAGGGTGTTTGATCTTCTTTGCAAAGACTAGATATTTAAATTGTATTTTTATGAAAATAACCGATCATTTCGCTAGATAAGACCCTTTTTCCTCGGCTGCATTTAAACTGCATTTTGGAAGATCAAACTCGTGGCCACCATTGAAGTCCATTATAAAGAGAAAAATGCTGAAATGTTTTCCTCAAAACATAATTTTTTTACAACTGAAGACAGAAAGACATGAACATCTTGGGTGACAAGGGGGTGAGTACATTATATGTTCTTTTAGAACAAAAACAAGAACTCATTTAATTATCATTACAAAATTTGGCAAATATAGTTTAATATATGTTATGGTACATTAAACATGAACTGCCCTTTTTTTATTATTTTGCACTGTTCTCTGAGGTGCACTTATAATGTTATCAAGATCATAAAATATGATTTAGAAGTAATAGGCTATTTTCTGTCGTGTTTTTAAGCCCCCCTCATCTGAACGCTCCGCTTGAGTTTGCGTGGCAGATTGGAGACTCAGAAGTAAACGGCCACTGCTACGACTGGTTAACAGTTGTGTATGTTTGACAGCCTACATTCCTCACATATGGATGCTGATATGGTTAAAAACACATAAATTGATCTGTAATAACAGACAAAACAATAGTGACCACATAATAAAAACAGTTACTCACACTTGTTGGATGCAATATCGGCACAGCGACGTCTTTTAGTTTCAATCTGTCTGAAAATCCTGCGTCGAACTGTGCCTTGTTTGTAAACGAATCCACGGTAAATTGAAGTGAGCAAAGGACAAAGTTGTCACTGATGTGGTCTGGATCATCAAAATTAAAAATAAAGTTCATCCACTCTTTCCTAACGTTGGGATCGGAAGGAAGGCAATGCAAAGCCTGTTTTTCCACAACTTGGCACTGCACAGCGTTTTTCGGAGCGGTCTTTATCGTTCGGTTTCTGTGTAGACCTGCGTTTGCCTCTAGTTAGTTCCGCTACATGTGCGAGTCGGTGGGTGGGGCTAAACAGACCTTTCTTGGACTTCTGCGGATCTGGTGTTCAGCCACACTATTACATCATAGAGTGGCGCATTCAACAACCTGTCGTTTTTAGACTCATGAGAAAGTTTTGAGTTCTGAAACTCACAAGATGTTTTTATAATACAATGACCTTGTCCTTATATGCTAAAAGAGCAAGAGAATTTTGCTTTCTCAGTTCATGACCACGTAAAATTGTGCCTGTGGATCTGTTGTCCAGATGTTTTCTCGTTTTTTTTTTTTTTTTTTTAAATGTCTGTATATTCAGAAACCGTGATTAAATCACATAAGAAAGCTGAGCTGTGATTGTGAGATATAAATATAATGTTTGAGCTTTCATCATCAGCCACTCCCCCAAAGCCGAGCCTTTATATGTGCGCTGCAGACGGAGCGCTGTCTTCTCTCTTCCGTTCGTCTGTCAGACCTCAGGATCCGGCTCGACTGTACCGTCCGTCTCATCAGTAAGGTGTGTGTGTGTGTGTGTGTGTGTGTGTGTGTGTGGGTGTGTGTGTGTGTGTGTGTGTGTGTGTGTCTGACACTGTCTGATTCATGCTCATACATATATATATATATATATATATATATATATATATGTGTGTGTGTGTGTGTGTGTGTGTGTGTGTGTGTTTAGGTGCCTGTACTGCGCCGTTTTGTTCACGCAAGTTCCGTGCTTAGCATCAGTATGCAGACAGGCACTTTTCTCATTCGAAGTAGTCATGAAACATTCCTAATGTAACGTGTGTGGCGCTGCCTTTGTTTTAACAAGTGAACACTTATTTTGTTCGTTTGTATCGTTTTAGCGCTGTTGCTTTATTCACCGGGTGTGGGAACAGCACGCGCGCGCGCACACACCCAGCTCCGGCTTAGACCGCTACAAAATCACGTTAAACCGTCGAAATGGACGCGCTGCATGAACGAGGCGGCGGCGTGGAGCGCATTCATGTGCAGAAGCGCGAGCAGCATGTGGGGAATATGGCTGCCGCCGCGCGACTCTTCCTGGCTCTCAGCTGCTCGTGTCTCTCATTGTGTTTGACTCGATCGATCTGCACTTGAACTTCATTGTGTTCGGTGTAAAGTGTGGCTTAATGCGAACTGTGCGTACAGCTTGTGTTAAATGATGAATAATACAGCCACCGCCGTGGGCGTATGAGTTAAGCGCAAACAGACTAATGAACAGAAACCGGGGCATCTACTAAACTGGGCGAGAACATTTACATACCGACGATTTCAGTGGCATCTGCCAGGCTCGCGCGCGCACGCCATCTGCAGGTTGACATCTTTGACCGGGCAATTTTTTTCCGGAATCGGGGGACACGTGACCGACTCGACACGTCAGGAAAGTGACGTCGTCTTTAAGCACGCATAGCCATACATCAAATTTTAATCAACTAAGCGATTTTACACACTTAACGCTTGTGTGTGGTGAGAAGCACAAGTAAAAGCTGCGCACGACCGCATCTTCATGTCTAAAACAAAATATGTTGTTGGAAAAATGACAGGATTTTACCGCTGACGCACTGTAATATGCGCGTGCACGTCTTGCGCAGATCACACTAGTGACACTAACACAATATCGCATACTATTATATTTTTATTGATTAAATGAATGAAGTCTTTGAAATGTTCTAAAATTGCCACAATTGCTCATTTCACTTCAAATTAAAAAAATGTTATGG
Organism: Labeo catla; assembly: GCA_012976165.1. NCBI lineage: Eukaryota > Metazoa > Chordata > Actinopteri > Cypriniformes > Cyprinidae > Labeo > Labeo catla. The sequence goes on along the minus strand of VONZ01001322.1, from coordinate 33,699 downwards.
ATCGCATTGTCATGAGTCCTGTATTACAAAAGAATTCATTTTTTAAAGTGTCTTTTCATAATCCCTTTTGTAGTCAATATTAATGTTTAAATTAGAGTGACATAATACTGAATTTTATTTATATTTATTTATTTATATGACTTGTTTAAGTGCCTCATGTGTTTGTTCTGTAAGGGCACAATGTATTATTATATTGATTGATTTATTTGTCTTTTGTGCATGTCTTCAAGTTTTAATGGGGTTTGAAAACCCTTCAGAAAGCCTGTGCGTTAAATGTTGAGGCGTTTGTGTGCGTGCGTGATTCTTTTCCGAGTGGTTATTAATCTCAAATAAGCCGTCAACTCGAATTGTTAATTTTATTAATATTCATATTATTTCATTTTCATTATCTATTTATTTCATTAATTGTGTTAAATTGATTATTATTTTTGTTGTTGTTGTTGTTGTTGTTGTTGTTGTTTTGTGACATGGATTGATGTGTTTGGCCTGGTGTTGTTTCAGTGCAGCACAAGTGTGAGCTTTAAAAAAAATATATATATATATATGTAATATTCTAGACATCTTTCAAATGGCTCATTGAAATCTAATTTTTGTAATCAATATCATGACCGGCAGTAGTGTTTTCTTGTTTCTCAGAACTATGGCTGCCAAAACAGAGCGCACCTTCATTGCCGTCAAACCCGACGGTGTCCAGAGAGGCCTGATCGGAGAAGTCATGAAGCGCTTCGAACAGAAGGGTTTCAAACTGGTGGCCATGAAGTTTCTGCAGGTTGGTTTGACATCTGCGCTTTACAGGAGTGAACATTACTGAGTCGTGTCATATTCCACTCCATCTTTTTCTATGCTTAGCCTCGCTGTGTTCGGTGCGTCTGATCAGAAACCTGCCTAACTTTATGTAGTGCCGTCTGTAGCGGTAGATCCGAGTATTGTTTTGGTTTTTGGACAACTTTGATGAAAGGTTTTGATCCAGTACTAATGTTGACTGGTGTATTTACTGTTGCGTTAAAGATGGTAAATGACATTCAAAACAACTGCTGCAATTAGGTTTATATTTTACATAATATTTGTTGAAATGAATAACACATTTGAAAATGTATCAATTAAAAAAAAAAAAAAATTATATTTAAGATGCTCTTTATCTTAAGTGCCTATTTTAGTATAGGTTCCCTTCACATTGCAAAGACTAATTAACACTGCACTCACTAACTTGTATTTTCTTTTAAAAAAAAAAAAAAAAATGATGATTTTGCATCATGTAAAGGCCAGGCTGTTTTATACACAGCGCACAGTACAGATGATCTATCTGCAGACTGGATATTGAGCAGCATATCAAATCATTTAAAGATGTTTTTATGGCTATAACACAGTTAACAGCTGGAGTCACCTGCATCTGCAAAGTTCATGGAATTAAATGTTTATTAGATATTCAAAAACTTGATGGTTTGTACGTAGTTATCGTCTAGAAAAAAATTCCAATCACTTGTTTATAGAGATTTTTGGACTCAAAAAGTTAAGCGAAGTACAGCTGACATGATTGTGAACCAGACCAAAGTATTTAAGCCTCAAACTCAGTTCCTGGAGCACCGCAGCTCTGCAGAGTTTAGCTCCAGCTCACACCTGCTTGGAAGTTTCTAGTAATCCTGAACACCTTGATGAGCTGGATCCGGTGTGTTTGATTCGGGTTGGATCTGTCTGTGCAGAGCTGTGGCCCTCCAGGAATTGAGTTGAATGAATAAAGGATGCAAGCCTTTTTAAGTGGTAGCCTAAGAGGTGGGTTTGTGCTGAAACGGTGCAGACGTGTAACGGTTTTCTCATGGTTGTGATGTGACAGGCGTCTGAGGACTTGCTGAAGCAGCATTACATTGACCTGAAGGACCGGCCTTTCTATCCCGGACTGGTCAAGTACATGAGCTCTGGGCCGGTCGCCGCAATGGTGAGTGCTCTTCGTCGGCTAACGTAAACTTTGAAGCGTGCGGGACGAATTGATTTTTAAAGATGCGTACTCTTTGCCAATAGGTATGGGAGGGTCTGAATGTTGTGAAGACGGGAAGGGTGATGCTCGGAGAGACCAATCCTGCCGACTCCAAACCCGGCACCATCAGAGGCGATTTCTGCATTGAAGTGGGCAGGTGAGTCTGTGCTGTTTTTCTGTGAACCCGGTTTAGTTAGCTAGCCAGGCAAGTCGTAGTTCTGTTTGCACCTGACGTCGTACTGCTCGGGCCCCGCGCACGACCGCTGACGGACTGTCCCGGATGGTGATGCGCTTCTACCGTAGCAGAAAGAATTCACAACGTCCTATAGTAGTGTTACGTTTACTGTTGGAAAAAAATATGACTAGAAAAAAAACACTGCTGCATTAATAATATCAATGTTTTTGATAAAGAAACATATAAAAGCAATATGACTCTCAAATAACTGTGAATAAACACCACTCTGCAGCGCTTTGTTTGCGAGTTAACAAATGCATCCTATATTAATATAATTAGATGTGTGTGTGTGTATATACCCAATACAAATTACATCTGCGCAAAAGGACACGAACGCGTACGTGAACTTGACCGTGTTGGTGACCGTGACTCCTGCTGTGGACGTGTCTTCCGTAACGATATTGCTGAAACTCTAAAGCCCAGAGAATTCACATCATTCTATTACAACCCTGTTCTCATTGTAATGCTATTTAGATGGCAGATTGGAGCCGCACTTCTCGTGCATAATTTTATGTCACGATTAAAGCGATTCCAGGATCACTGTCGCCTTTTAAATCCAGTTTTGCTTTATTTTGCCCGTCTAGAAGGCATGCTGTCTAATGCTAACAAATCAGACCTCAGATACTGCCCAGCGGCCACAATAACCAATCAGAAAAAAAGACAATGTTTTTTACAGTCAGGGTGATCATTTCGGGTTTTTTGATTGTTGCCGTCGCGTCCGAGATCTCGTGTCCGTCCCTGTCTGGTACTCCAGTATGATCTATGAAGACGGCAGATGGCAATCGCCAGATGACTGACTTTTGTTTTGTTTTTTTTTTTTGTTTTTTCCAGGAACATCATCCATGGCAGTGACTCCGTTGACAGTGCAAATAAGGAGATCAACTTGTGGTTCAAGCCTGAAGAGCTGGTGACTTACAAGAGCTGTGCACAAGACTGGATCTATGAGTAAACCGCAGACGAACTACCAAAACCCTGAATCGATGCCTTTCTTCCTGGACCAGTTATTAGTAACGGACTTGAGTTTGTTTGTTTGTTTGATCTCTTGTCTTTTCTGAAGCACTTGTTCAAATAAATCAAAGTCTCACATTTGTTTTGGAGTCATTTTAATATTATTCACATTATTCTTAAAAACATAGTGAATGTCCATACTAGCAGGGTTGTTTTGTTTTGTTTTTTTGGTTTCCCCTCCAGCCTTACATGCTATCAGGTTACACTCAGCTCACATACTGACAATCTTCTACACCATCTGAATTTGTTACATGAGCAAAAAAAATCCCTAATGTGGGCTCTTTTAAAGTTCCTATTGAAGTTGCTTTTAGTGTAAATGTACTCGCACCTAAATTACGAAATATGTCAGATCTGTTTCTTTGTGGAAGCCTTTTTTATGGAAGAAGTTTATTTTATTTTTTCCACATATTTTCAACATATTTCATGATTCTGACCTTATTTCTCACCGTTCTTAAATTTCGTCACAAAAATGTAGCGCAAAAGGTAACGCAGGTAATGGTGCTGGACCACTGAACGCTTTGTTTCAAACATGCCCTGCAGTAATTGGGACGGCAGACAGATGGGCAGGTAACTATGTAGTGAATTGTTTGATGGCAAAACCCAGCAGACTAATGTACTACAGAATAATGAAAATAAGGTCAAGGTGTCTACGCACCACAAGGCATTCTCATGACATACAGGAGCGTGTTTAGAGTGTGTTTAGCGGTCCCTGGTGTTACTGTACGTCTTGCTTCGCAAAGCGTCCAATGAAATCGCATTTTGAATGACATCATTTTGCCTCTCGCTATAGCAGCGCAGTGTGTTCAACATCTTCCTTTTGCTCGAGAGCTTGAGACGAGAGCAGAACATATTGAACAGAACTTTGACAACACGGATATCATGAAATGAGAGGATGTAAACCGTAATCGCTGGTGGCTTGACACTGATTGAGGCAGATGAATACTTACAGTCATGGGGTTATAATGACCAAAATTATCACAGTTATCAGTATTATCACATTATCATTAAAATGTGCTGGAAATGTTTAAAAAGTAGTGACATATAAATCGTTTCACCAAGTTTTATATTTAAAAACAAAAAACAACAAATAAAATGACCTATTAACAAAAACCAATGATGTGCGGATTTTAAATGACAACATGACTGACAACAGTTTATCTATAATAACATGTCTGAACTGTATAAATAAAGCTTTGAGAAGGTTTCATAAAATGGTAAACCTCACATTTCAGCCTTTAAATAAAAGGGTTAAGTCAAATTTAATAAATGATTAGATGTATCTTATCTGCTCCATGAATAATTCTAGATACTTTATCCGAATTGTTTAAATGTGTAGAATCTACATAAGCTTGTTTTTTCTACAACCAGTCAAAATATCTGTTGATATTTTTTATATCATTCAGATAATGTCCCAAAATATTATTGGGATATTTTGACCATATCCCATATCAAAACTCAAAATATTTAATTTCCATAAAATTTATATTTTACAATCACCCTTGTGCACACTGATCATAAACACAGCTAAAAGGCTTCCTGTCAGTGGCCATCACAAAACTTAATGTCTTGCACAGTTTTATCACAGATAGAATGCAAAATGTTTCAAAACAAGCATTTCAGTCAAACGTAATTTATGCAATATTTCAAACATTTAACCCACAGGAGAAAATCCTCCCTTCGCAACAGTTTAATCAGCCCAATTCCGTGCAGAAAAAAAAATGCATATTTGGCAACCCTGCGTCCAACACAAGCTGCAGGAATCAGATTTAACTGATCATGGGTCAAGACAAGAGTAAGGAGAGATGACTGACAAACCACGCTGCAGGATTTGCTGCTCATATCTGCTCTTGTACGATGTGCTCCCTTTATACAGAGTGTGTGTGATTGCAAAATTGAAAGTGAAAGTGAACAGCAGTTTATTCAAAAGAGTTTTAAATACTTTGCATGCGATAGTGGCTCCCTGATGCACGAAAATTTTATTCAGTATTAGAATGATTGTGCGAGCAGGCGGTAATGGCCCGGAATTCGGCGGGAGCGGGATCAAGAAAACAGTCCCGTGCAGGGGCGGACTGGACATCTGGACGCTCTGGAACCGGCCTGGCCGCTTCATTCATCAAAGAAGAAGATTAAGTGTAAACTGACACTTTTTCGGCCAACAAAAGGGGGCGCTAATGCAATCTATTTTTGCTTATAAAAAAACGAAACTGATGGGAAGGAGACTGGGCTCATGATGACAAGCAAAAAACTTGAAGATAAAGTTGGTTGGGAGAAGCTAAAAGAAAAAAAAAGCAAACAGTTAGGCCTATACATCAAGTTACCTTTGCCCGTCTCTCCCACTATTCCTAAAACACTACAGTAAAATCCCAGGACACCCCTAGTCCAAACGTCCACTGCTATTTATTACTCCGCAGTGTCTGACATTACATTCGTTCATAAAGAGACGGCAGCGTTTCTACAACGGGTTACGTTTGAGAGATACTGAGTTAACACCTATTGGGTTAACATGACACACACAACAGAGACACAGTGAATACTGAAATTGAAGAATTCTGTTGTTTCAGGTTTCTAGATTTTATGTTTACTATTATGTAATATACATTTTTGCGTTCTGCTCTTTTTATGTTGATTTCAAGTATTTGAGTTCATACAATAACCCATTTATTTCAATCCTCTGCTGAAAAAAAAATAGTAACCATCACATAATTTGTAATGGTTTTACTGGTTGTAATGGGAATTGTGCTAGTTTTAATAGTAACTGTAATGGTGCCTGTTGGTCTCTACTGGTACCTGGTCGCCTTCTATCTGTTACGGGACGAACGAGACATGAAGCGGGCGGATCCATCTGCAAGCTTTTTTTGAACTGAGACATAGACATGGTCATCCACAGGCATGGGTCGAACACCGGCAAACAGATATACAAACAGGACAAGACACAAGAGTGGTAGTGGTGGAAATCATTAGAATTTCTGTGGTTCCTATACCCTCATAAAAATTAACCATGGTTTTATCATAGTAAATGGTTTTTTTTTTTTGGCATATTGATTACCATTTGTATAACCATAGTTTTATTACAAATAGTTTTACTACCAAATTAATGGTTAAACTATGGTTAGTGTAGCAAGACCACGGTTCATTTGTGGTTACCATGGTTTTTTTGTTTTGTTTTGTTTTGGTTTTGTGATGTTATTTTCCATAAATGCGACAGGACTGCTGTAATATTGTGAGATGGCAGTGACTGTTTGCAGTTGTGGTGGGCCTATTTGGGAGAAAATCTAGGGCCGTTTTTTACTCCCAGTCCGTCCCTGGTCCCACGTAAGACTTTAATACAAAAACACACACAATGAATGGTGACTGTAGAAAGCAAAAGCCGAATCCCAGACGTTTTGGACTTTTATTTAAAAATCCTGGCTGGACGTATTTTTTAGGTCCAAAAAGGGGACATGTCCGGGGAGAAGAGGACATATGGTCATTTGTAAAATTCCCTCAGCACCCTTTTAAAACCTCCCAGCTTTCCGCCATGCTTTTACACAAACCAAAACTACTCTGTGTGCTGTAAGGTCAAGAGACTGTCACAGTTGAGAGAGGCAAAGACGTGGTAAGTTTTCGAACACAGCGTTTATTTGCATGAACACAAAGGCTTCCAACAAACACAAGAAGGGAGGTGAAATCGTTTATTTTCGGTCCGCCTGGAAACTAAGCGCAGACGGATTTACTCAGCGTTTTGCTAAAAGGTGCTTATGCAGACGCCATTGTTGTTATACACATTTGCGACGTTCGCAAACAAATTACTGACTTACTGCTTGTTCTCCCTCTTCTTCGTCAACTTTCAATGCTGGTTATTTTAATGACTGATTTGTTGCATGCCAGTCTGTTGTTGTGGGGGCATTTCCATGCACCGAAACGTGACGCTGAACGAAACGAACTGTGATTGGTTGTTTGATATGTCGGTCAAACGGCCTTATGATTGGATACAGATGCGGATACAGATCAGATTGTAGGCACTCCGGAGATCCAACTTGCTGAAGATGCGGGCACCTTGTAACTCCTCCAGAGCGGCCGGGACCAGAGGAAGTGGGTAGGCAAATTTTACCGTCTGTTCGTTGAGGGCTCGGTAATCGATGCAGGGTCTCAGACCCTCATCCTTCTTGGCAACAAAGAAGAAGCTTGACGCTGCGGGTGAGGTGGATGGACGGATGAACCCCTGTTGTAATGCCTCCTGTATGTACTCCTCCATGGCGGCTCTCTCCGGGATCGATAATGGATAGACTCTTCCTTTAGGCAGTTTGGCTGCAGGCAGCAGGTCTATGGCACAGTCCCATGGTCGGTGAGGTGGAAGATGGGTAGCAGCGACTTTACTGAAGACGTCCTGGAACGCCTGGTATTCGGGAGGAATGGAGAGAGTTTGTGAAGAGTTGGGGCTTTCTACAGAGGTGGAACAGATTGACAGGTGAGTAGTAGCGATGACTGGTTTGGGTAATCCTTTCAGACACTCTTGGTAACACCTGGGACTCCATTTACGGATCTCTCCAGACCTCCAGTCAATGCAAGGATCATGCCTTGTGAGCCAAGGGCGTCCCAGGATGATATCCACATTTGCCTCCTCCAGCACCAAGAGAGGAATCCTCTCTGAATGGAAACATCTGATGTCCAGTATGAGCTCTGGCATGCGGTGGCGCACCAGCCCCTTACCCAGCGGTTTTCCTTGAATATTGGTAATCTGGTAGATCGTTCTGTTGTCCATGCTGGGTGTATGGAGCCATTGGAGAGTGCGAGATGAGATGAAGTTTCTTGAGGCAACGGAGTCCACCAGGACTTTAAGTGGGAAGGACGTACAATTATGGGTGAGTAGAGCGGAATGTACGGAACACAAGAAACAGAAGGAGTGATATTGACAGTACTCAACGCTGGGCGTGGTGGACGGACGGGGCAGGTGCGCAGAAGGTGGTCTTGGGAACTGCAGTATAGGCAGAGGCCGTTGGCGACTCAACGTGCTCGTTCGGCATGGGACAGATGGTAATTCTCTGTGATCATGGGCTCTGGTGCTGGAGGAGCAGGCTCAGGAGTGGCGGTGGCAGTGGGTGGAAGCTCCATATGGCAAGCGGTTATATGTTGAGAGATATGGGAAGCCTTCTGCAAGAAATTCTCCAAGCTGACCGAATCATCATAGATGGCCATGTGTTGACAAAGGAGCGGGTTTAGTCCTCGCCGGAAAGCAGCGAGGAGGGCGGTCTCATTCCACCCGCTACTGGCCGCGAGATTGCGGAAGCGGAGAGTGTAGTCATGGATTGTTAAATTGGCTTGCCGTAATCTGAGGAGTTCATCATGCACTGAGATTTCGGTGGTGGCCTGGCTGAAAACTTCCTTAAAATGCTTTGTGAAGCCTGATAACAAGTAGATTAAAGGACTCTCCAAATTCCACAAGGCGTCAGCCCATTGCAGGGCTCTTCCAGCGAGGAGAGAGATGATAAAGGCGACCCTTGCTCGATCGTTGGCGAACTGGTGAGGATGGAGCTCGAAGTATAGTGAACATTGTAGTAAAAACCCACTGCACGTGGCCGCTTCTCCCAAGTAGGTCGCTGGACGAGCCATGGGACTGGCCGGTGGTGGAGAGACAGTGGCAGTGGGATCCATAGTTCCTTTGTATAGGCTGAGCTTCTGTCACAGTTGAGAGAGGCAAAGACGTGGTAAGTTTTCGAACACAGCGTTTATTTGCATGAACACAAAGGCTTCCAACAAAACACAAGAAGGGAGGTGAGATCAACAAGGTGGAAGCGTATAGTAGTATAAGGTTCAAAGTCTTACTCTCAAGTAATCCTTTCAAAGTTCGTTTCCAGAAATCCTTGCGTCGATCCGTCCAGGAAGGTAAGTAGACACAGGTAGGTAATCCCAATGTAGAGACCTCGAGACCAGCTGCTGACTGAGTGGAGTGCTTATATGTGGTGCAGGTAAGTGATTTCAGGTGTCCAATTAGAAGGCAGGTGACTGGGAACAAGTGACTGTGGCTGGTGAGACAGGTGACTGTGTGACAGAGACTGTTATTTAAACTTTGCTTTATGCTGGACAGTATTTATTACCGCAAATTGCTCAAATCGTGGTAATCGAATATGGTTTTAATGATAATTAAAATATGAAATGGTAATTCTAACCGTGGGGAATTTTATCATGATTTATCGTCAGACCGGTTTTCGTTCCATCCCTAGTTCCAAGATATGTCAGTATTACTTGCAGTTTTCTCACTGATGACCCAAATGCTGAGTTCTATCATAACACTATCACAGAGTTTACCCATAGCTTTGCGATGAAAGCATTGATGCCCCTGCTGCCTCTAACAATGGTTAGTATGTCAAACCCAGATACCACTTTTACAATGCGTGCCTTAAGCTGCATCTACCCTCATGTTGCCAGTGAAAGTGCCACCAAAACCATTGCTAGTACTAGTGGACAAGCGATGGAGGAAGTACTCCACGCACAGTTACTAAAGGGCATGATTGATCCTCCCAGCATGCAAAAAGTTATCGTTGAACACATTGTCCGAACAAATGACAAATGGCTCCATCACACCATGCTTCTTTCTATCTCAAGTCCTTCTCTGGAAAAATTCCTAGACCATTTAACGAACCAGACTTTGACACATGGCGCATGAGTGTCAGCCTTCTGTTGACAGGTCCTTCTGTTTCTGACTTGCATCGGACAAGATAAATTCTAGACAGTCTGCTTCCCCCAGTTGCAGATAGCGTTAAATATGTCTCTCCCAACAGCCTATCTTTCGCATATCTGGAGTTGTTGGAGTCAGTATACGGCTCTCTAGAAGATGGAAATGAGTTGTTAGCCAAGTTCACGAACACCCTCCAAAACCATGGTGAAAACCCTTCAGCTTACCTGCACACATTGCAAGTTCTCTTGAGCACAGCCATCCGACGAAGATGGTCATCTTGCAAGCAGCTAAATTAATGCTCCTGATACCACTAAAATTGCACAGAAAAGACGCACTCTGAGGGAACAACAAGCCTCAGTGTGTAGTTTAAAGTTCTATAAGAACTTTAAACTATGAATGGTTTCTGTAGAGGGGCATGCAAAGACTGGACAAGAAAAGAATTACGCTAAGAAACCTAGACACTCGTTTGACCGAAAGACGCATCCCCTTACAGAGGGGGTTAGTGGGACTGAAGTGCACTGCCCAAATTACAGTTGCTGCCTTCTGGACAGGGTGTCCCAGGCCACCACAATTACCTGGTCATTTTACGAAGAACACTTGTCAGCAGTGGTGGACAAAGTACACAAGCTGAGTACTTGAGTAAAAGTACAGATACGTATAATAAAATATTACTCCAGTAAAAGTAAAAGTGCTCCTCTTTCAATTTTACTAGAGTGAAAGTACAAAAGTACCTGATTTTTTATGTACTTAAGTAAAAAAGTACTGATAGATTTATTTTGCAATTTTATATAGGCTACTTAATTGAATTTTATATTAGCACATATATTTTTATAATCCTACTGCTCAAAACTTTCCCAAAAAATACATTTTTGTTGTTGATATGGACTGTGCTGACCAGAGTGATGTAGTAATATTCAGTGTGAAGCTTACACTGTGATGTACCTGAGAGAAAACAGATTTGACCATCAAATTTTTACCAGTAAGAAAAAAGTGTTTTAAAGCTTGTTTTGTATAACGTCAGTTATACAAAGTTATAGTTATATATGACATGAGAATAAGGCCTGAAGTTAGCAAGAACATTTTAAGGAAAATATAATTATATTTTCATAATGATTTTTTCTTTTCAAATATTGTCTGTGTAAAAACACCCCTGGTCAAATGCCCCCAGAGGGCATCACTTTCCACTTTGATAATTACTGTAGTTACCATGTTCTGAACATCACATCCTTTCTTTTTCCCTCGGATGTAATCTATCTAGATGGTTGAATAAAAATATGTGGACTTTATATCTAAAAATTATTTAGATAACTTAGCACCAGCAAGCTGCTAGACAGTTATTTACAATATTTACTTATTTTCAGTATGGTTGAATAAACATTCATATCTGTCTACTCTAGCTGATCCAAACAATATAAAAATGTATACTGTTGCTGAACAATATAAAAACAGACGTCACGTAGGGCTTCATGCGTAGCATTTTAATAAAACTGCTAACGTTACATCAGCGAGGAATATGAACGTGCATGAGTTATTTTATTTAAGCGGTTATTTAAATTTTTCGTTTTTGATGTGTCTGAATTCAAGCATATTTCAGTGCGCTTAAACAGATCACCTTCTACAGCAGATGTAATTCACAAACAACGGACAACTTTGACCTAAATATGATATCCAGTTATAATAATTAATCCTAAAATTCGACATTAGTAACTTACTTTTCGCAGCATAAGATCTCCCGGTTCTTACCTGTGAATTCAGTTGACTGGAGACTCGCTCTAAACGGATCATTTGAATCAATGAGTTGTTGACTCGAGAACAGCTGCAATTGATTGGCGAATCAATTTAACAGGTTCACTGAAAAGAATCAGTTTGTTCATGAATCACCCAGCAAACACAACAACGTTGTAAAAACGTTTTTTCACATTGTAAAAAGGTTGTAATAACGTTTTTTTCCCGACGTATTTAATACGACAAATGTCAGGTTTTTTAAACGTTATAAATAAGTTCTTTACAACTTTGCAAAAACGTTTTTATAATGTTTTTAAAACGTTGGAAGGAGACGTTGTAAAAACGTTTTTGCAACGTTGTGAAAAAACGTATTTATAACGTACTTACCACCTCCAAACTGGTACTTCACATGCTGCCATCAAAATGTTTTCTTTACAGTGTTAAATCTGACTACTGATCCTATTAAAAGCACTTATTTACATTTACCTTACCTTGTAGCATTGCTGACCTCGTCGGTTTTATAAGCCAAAGTTAACATATGTAGGCCTAATAATTTATACTACACAAAAATTATCACTCATCGTATTTATTCACAAAATATAAAACCCAATGTGATATGGGTAGTTCACAAAAATAAATAAATAAGCCAATAAACAAGACAAATGCACAAATATATACCAATAAAGCATAATGGTTTCAAATAAAGTACAACATGAAAATTATGCAATGACTGGCAAATCTGAATATGAGTACAAAGTCCAAGAAATTTCAATGCATATTTTAACAGAAAAAAAGCAATTTCATTTGTAAAATGTATTCAATTTCAGCTAGTTACAAATTATTTTATTGCAGTTATAATAATAATCACACTGCAATCTTATTACTCGTTTGCACTAAAACTAATGATTATATTGTTAGAGATTTATTAGCACAAATTACAGGTATATGACATCCAATTTAGAACTTGTTCAAATAATATATAATACATAGAGTTTATAATGGCTATTGTTGTTCAATTAATAATATTTTATAATACTGGAATACCTGAGATTTTGAAAAATGTATGTATGTAGCGATTATTCAGTGCTTTAATTGTAGGTTACATTGTTATGCCACTAGGTGGCAGCAAGAGACCGTCTTAATGTCTTAGTTAGAAAACCATTCTTTTAGTGCTGATTCATTCAGTTGCTGAATTCTGTGACCCACCAAATTATATGACTCTAGTGCCGAGGGTAGGTTAGAAACATTTAAAATATGTTATGGTAACCACAAATTAAAAATGGTTTTGCTACAAAAACATAGTTTTAACTATGGTTATACAAATGGTAATCAATACGGCAAAAAAATGGTAGGACTAGAGGGTTGGGTTTAGTAGTAGGTCAGATTAGCTCACTGCAGTGTCTAGGTTCACAAAATTTGGTGGGTCACAGAATTCAGTACAACCCCAAAAAGAAACACGGTTGTAAAGAAGTGAATCATCTAAACCAGGGGTTTTCAACTCTGACTCGTGAGATCCAGTGTGAATTGATATCTGAAATTCGGCACATTCCCTATTCTTGCAATATTCGTGTTCATGTTCCTGAGTAATGTCTGCATGCATTAAATTCTGAGGAGAACAAATAATATGCTAGTAGACAGCAATCCATATGAGACGTCTGGTGTGGAAGGTGGATCTGAAACTGACTTCTGTCCAGGTTGACACAGCATCTCTTGTTTGTCTGTCTTGACAAACTGCCCTGAAATACAATTTTAACATCAACATTGATTGTTATAAATACAAAATGAGTCTCTTACATTCGCAGTGCTCAGTACTTTTTTTATTATTATTATTTGTGTCTTGTTTTCTCATTACGTTGGGCCCCTCTGTAGGTTGCTGTATACCAAGTGTCCTCAATGAGTTAAACGAGATGGCCTTGTAGGACATACAAGATAAAAAAAGTATATTTAATTGATATATACTTTAAAAAAACGTAATAAATGGTAATGTATGTTTGAGGTTTTACTTTCTAGTCAGATGGTTCATAGCACATTGGAGATGTTCTTCAACAGGAGGTCTGCTCCAACTCTACTGCAGTACTGCCATCAGCATGGAAGAATCTGATGTGAGAAACATAAACAATTTGTCACAGAGCCAACAATATGTAATATACAAGGTCAGCATTATTAGAAATAAACAAACTGGAATATGTGAAATAGGTCAAATGCAGAAAAGAGAACAATATGAAGAATATTTCAATGTAGTAATCCTCATACAGTATCACATCACAGTTTGTTTGTAAGTCAAATCCTTCTTACATAATACATAACTTACTGACGCTCCTGAAATCACAGTACAATTTTTATCAAGATCTTTTTAGCGTGATCAAAACCTGTTTAACCCTCATGTACTGTTCGAAAACAGGTGACTTCCTGTATGGTCCGGGTCAAATTGACCCATATTGGATTCAATGTAATTCCACAAAAATTACAATATTAAAAAAAAAAACATACAATCAACTAAAATCAAATAACTTTTAATATCAGTACTTTTCACACATTACAAAGAATGAATATCTGAATTTATGATTTATAAAAATGTTTTTAACCAATTTTATTTTTGACTGCCCCTCCCCTACGCCTGTGGGATGTTTGTGATTACACATATTTTAAGGATAATATCTTAATCTAAATCTAAAGTAATCATGACAAACTATATATCATTTGAAAGGTTTCAGACTCTAGTTTTCATATTTGGTGACTGTTTTTCAAAAAAATGACAGAGCAATAGATAAACAGAGATAGATCCTCCATTTCTGATATGGTGCCAAACGCACTCTTATTCTATATGTATTTTATATCTACATTTTATGTGTTTTGGAGATTAAATTCAAATCAAATAATAAAGTTACTGCCCAAACTATTTCTGAATAGGATGTCTACTTCATAAATATTTAGAAAATTATGAAAATATATGGTTCAGAACCCTCAAAAAATAATTGGAAATCAAGAGTCCCTCTATATCATCTAGTGGAAAAGTTTGGTACTGCATCCACAAAATCTTACTTAAATATTAATTTTTTGAGATATCAACCTAAAATTTGGCACAAAACTTGTTCAGATGACTGGCTTGGATTTACTTGAAGATTTAGAGGTAAACATGTTTTGTAAAATTTATATTTTATATAAAATATAAAAAATGTACATTTTTATATTTTATATTTTTTATATATTTAAACTACTATAACTTTTTATAAATTTACTTTTTTTGCTTCTACAATAATCTGTGATGTTTCACCTTTAAAAAGATACCAACCTTAAGTTTGTGCTCCAAAGTATTCAAGATTTATAACAGTTAAAGCTGGAAAAGTCATTTTTATGTCTATTAACAAAAAGTGGGACTTACAGTTATAAAAGGCTAAACAGTTTTGTTTTCACAAACTTTGAAATTAAAAAGTTGTTAAACTCATCAAGATGCTGGCACTCGAAGGTACTTCAGGACTAGAGTTGAGGAGCTCTGACATACAGCAAAGGAATTTGTTATTTTGTGTCTGTACAGTTGCTTTTGAATGGTTGCCTATGAGGGTCAAATTGACCCGTGAACACAACAAATGTATAAATTTCTGTATGTACATATTACAACACTTCAGCGTGTTGAAAATGTGTATGCATGTTCATGACCCTAAATGAGAAAAAGTCACAAAATTTCAAGAAAAACAACATAGCTTAAATAGTATTTCAGATAGATTGAAAAAAATAAACGACAGCTAATTTTTACCATCTGTGACTGACAAAATATTTTTCTGCATTGAAATATATGGGGGAAACAACTTTTTAGCTTCATAGAATAGTAAAAAAAAAAAACTAAAATAACAAAATCTAACCAATAAATGTTATTATTTTGGTTCTGTAGAGTTGCTGTAGAATATTAAAATAGGCGGGTCAAATTTTTGTCAAAACACATCAGCATGTTGAAACTTTGCATGCATGTTCATGACCCTAAATGAGAAAAAGTCACAAAATTTCAAGAAAAACAACATGGGTTTAATAGTATTTTAGATAGATTGAAAAAGAAATGATAGCTCATTTTTTACCATCTTTGGCTGACAAAGTATTTTTCTGTATTGAAATGAATGAGGGAAAGCTAATATTTTTAACTTAATTTAATAGTAAAAAACTAAAATAACAAAAAAATAACCAAAAATGTTATTATTTTGGGTCTGTAGAGTTGCCTCAGAACATGAAAATAGGCCGGTCAAATTGGCCTGGGAATGTCACGCTGTCGTGGTGTGCGAGGAACGAGGAGCATACGAGAGAGTCCAATGCACACACTTTATTTAGTAAATCCACAAGGAGGCAGGAACAGACAGGAACGGAAAACAAACATAAAGTCAAACGAACAGCAAGGGAAGACAATACAATCACCGACAAGCTAGACAGGAGACAACCAAACCTTAAATACATAGAACCAACCAATCAGGGGAATGCACAGAGACGATGACGTAACAAATGATCAACAGGAACGGAACAGGAAGACCAAATAAGGGCAACACTGGGGGAAAACACACACAAAACAGTCCATAAGGTCTGACATTACTCCCCCCTCCCACAAGGCGCGACTCGCCCCGTAACAACATACACCGGGGTGGGAGGGTGGGCGCCCTGGAGGCCCGTGCAGGGCAGACACAGGAGGGATAGGAGGTACGCCTCCAGGGCGGGTCAGGGAGCTCAGGGAGCTCAGGGAGCCATGGCCGAGCACACAGTCCATTTGGCCATGGCGGGTCTGGGAGTTCGGGAAGCCATGGCCGGGTAAACCGTCCAGGTGGCCATGGCTGATCAGGGGAGTAGCCCCCCCCCGAAAATTTTCTTGGGGGAACTTAGGGCGTAGCCAGCCCAGGAGAGGACGGGAAGGTCGGGCTTAGTAGGTGCCGACTCAGGAGGGCGCGCTGGAGAGAGCTCCGCCTCTGGAGTGCGCGCTGGTGGCAGCTCGGGCTCTGGAGTGCGCGCTGGGTCTTGACTTGACTCCGTGAACGCAGCTGCAACTTGATTTGGCTCAGTAAATGCAGCTGTATGACTTGACTCAGGAGATGCAGCTGTCACTTGACTTGACTCAGTAGACGCAGCTGCAGTTTGAATTGACTCAGGAAACGCAGCTGATCTTTTTCTGATCTTCCCCCCATTAATAAACACGTGGCCGCTCCAGCTCACCATCAGCCAGGCTCCTTCACATGCTGCTCCAGCGAGCTTGCTTCCTCCGGTCCTCCCTCGCTCAATCCCGTTCTCCATAGCTCCTCCCTCATCTTCAGCCCGGAGCCCGCGGCCAGCCCTCTGGGGTCATGGACAATCTTGATGGCCAGCGTGCTGGACCCACCATTAGTGTCAGTGCGGGCAGCTAACGTTCGAGTCGCAGCTCCTGCGCGCACACCAGCGCCCGCAGCCAGCACTCGGACTCCGCCCACGGCTCACAAGAAGG
The DNA here is from genome assembly GCA_012976165.1 of Labeo catla. Classification (NCBI taxonomy): domain Eukaryota; kingdom Metazoa; phylum Chordata; class Actinopteri; order Cypriniformes; family Cyprinidae; genus Labeo; species Labeo catla. The sequence goes on along the minus strand of VONZ01001322.1, from coordinate 16,655 downwards.
CGGCTAAGAAGAAGCGCTGTAAAAGCTCAGCTGCGCCCCCTGAGTCATGTCAAGCTGCAGCTGCGTTTCCTGAGTCAAGTCAAGCTGCAGCTGCGTCTTCTGAGGCAAGTCAAGCTGCAGCTGCGTTTCCTGAGTCAAGTCAAGTTGCAGCTGCGTCTCCTGAGTCAAGTTTCAGCTGCGTTTTCAAGTTTTACTGATTTGGCTCAGTAAATGCAGCTGTATGACTTGACTCGGGAGACGCAGCTGCAGTTTGAATTGACTCAGGAAGCGCCAACAATGACTAGACTCAGAGATGCAGCGTGAATGATGCAGCCGCAACGTCAGAACCTGGACTCAGGAAACACAGTTGTAACTTGGTTCAGTTGCAGCTACGGTTTGAATTGGTTCAGTAAATGCAGCAACGGCTTGACTCGAGGCCTTGACTGCAATTTCGGAGGCTGCTGCAGTTTGACTTGACTCAGGAAACGCAGCCGTAACTTGACTAGGCTCAGAAGACGCAGCCGCAATGTGACTTGACTCAGGAAGCGTCGCCGTAACTTGACTCGACTCAGTAAACACAGCTGCAACTTGACTTGACTCTGGAGATGCAGCTGCAACTTTACGGCGCTTTTTGCAAGTTGCGGGCACGGCGGAGGAGTCTGAGCGCTGGCCGCGAGCTCTGGGCTGAGGATGAGGGAGGAGCTATGGAGAATGGGGGTGAGCGAGGGAGGACTGGAGGGAGCGAGCTCGTTGGAACAGCACGTGGAGGAAGCTGGCCGTTGGTGAGCTGGAGCGGCCGCGTGTCTACATATAGGGGGAAGGTTTGAATCTTCCACATCGACATTGGAGTTTCTTGCAGCTGCGTCTTCTGAGGCAAGTCAAGTTGCAGCTGCGTTCCCTGAGCCAAGTCAATTTGCAGCTGCACTTCCTGAATCAAGCCAAGTTGCAGCTGCATCTTCTGAATTAAGTCAAGTGACAGCTGCGTTTTCTGAGCCCAGTCAAGTTGCAGCTGCGTTTCTGGAGTCAAGTCAAGCTACGGCCGCTGCTCCTGAGTCAAGTCAAGTTGCAGCTGCGTTCACAGAGCCAAGTCAAGTTCTAGCGCACACACCAGAGCCCGAGCTGCCTCCAGCGCGCACACCAGAGCCCGAGCTCTCTCCAGCGTCCCCTCCAGAGGCGGAGCTCTCGTCTGGTCTTAAGTCCGCTCCAGAAACCTCTTCCGCCGGAGAAGCCGTGCCAATGCCTCCAGAGGTGTCAGCTCCGGCTGTAGAGCCTCCTAGGGTGGCGGCGTTAATCTATGAACTCTCTGCTTCTCCCTCTACTCTGTCTACCTCCTCTATCCCTGCTCTCCCCAGGTTCCCGTCCTTGACGCAGTTGCCTGCTCTGCCCTGGAGGGCTTCGGCACGCCCTCCAGAGCCGGCGCCGCCCGAACGCCCTCCAGAGCCGGCGCCGCCCGAACGCCCTTCGGTGTCAGCGTCCCCTAAGCCCGGCCTTCATGCGCTGTATCTGCATCCTGTATCTGCCCTGCACAGCCTCCAGGGCGCCCACCCTCCCACCCCAGTGTATTATGTTACGGCGCAAATCGCGCCATGAGGGAGAGGGGGGGGGTAATGTCAGACCTGTGTGTGCCATTTGGACTGTTTGTGTGTGTTTTCCCAGTGTTACCCATATTTGGTCATCCTGTTCCTGTTCTCATTAGTTACGTCATTGTCTAATCATTTGCACCTGTCTTGTTGTGATTGGTTTGTCTGTGTATTTAAGGTTGGTTGTCCCCTAGTGTTTTGTCGGTGATTGTATTGTTACTCCTTGGATGTCCCTTCTGTTTTCCGTCTGTTTATTTGCACCTTGGATTATTTTAATAAAACGTTCATATTGGATCTCCGCTCTCCACCTGCTCATTCCCACACACGACGACAACCGTGACAGTAAGAAAGTCTTAGGAACCGTTGTATGTATTATTTTTGTCTTATTAGGGACAAAACTTACCGTAAAGCAGTGTGACAGACGGAGACTCGCCACTTGTCAGTTAAGCTGCTTCCCCGTTTCCATGGTAACTCTCTCTCCGCTCCAGTTTAAATGCAACTCGAATGTTCAAGGAAAATGAACAGGAAAATGAGCATGGACTCCCGGTTATTGCTTACCTGTCCACTAAGGAGTTGAGGAAGCAGCAGAGGATGGAGCCTGACTTCATCCAGTCATCATTGTTTGTCTGAAGTTAAATGAGAAGATTGTTTCTGTTAAATTAGTTGTGTTGTCATTAGTTTCTGTTAAATAAGATGCGATCTGGCGCTGGAATCTGTTGTTTTTGAAATCATGCTGAATATTCGTTGCAATGTTATTAGTGACGGAACGTTCTGAATGCAGCTCGTGCGCAGTCTTCACACACGAGCGGTTCAATCTATCGCTTGATGCTGCAGAGAATAACTATTCATTCCGGTTAAATCACAAAACAAAATACATACAAATGTGTCTCTCCTCTTGATATACAATCACTGATCAACATGGGTTTTTTTTAAACATATTTATTCATTGACATTAATTATCTCAGGGCAATAATACATATTATTATTGACATGTAAGAATAAAACTATTATGTTAAAATTACTTCTATGTCAATACATTTACAAACCAAACGCACAATCACTCCTGTCCCCTGTCCCCCTATTAAAAAGACAGAATTGCCAGAGTTGTCAAAACCTATGAATGAAAAAGTGCCGAGATTTCCAGGCCTATCAGACCCTGTGAGTGAAGAAGCACAGCCGAGTGAACCCCACCTGCCCAAGATGTTCCAAATGACCAAGCAGTCACGGAGGATGACCCAGGAGCCACATGTTCTAAAAGGCAGTGTGGACCCCCTAACAAACTCCAGTATCATAAATTAGGAAATCCCTTGACCCTGGTTATTCAGTCCTTATAACAAGGCTTGAGCTCTGCCATAACCACTTTATTGGAAGAACCCACACCCACCTGTGATCGTCCTTAGGTGTACCAGGTGGACGTGGACGAGGACGTGCCTGAATTCAAGGCGGAGAAGCGTAACCTAGGTTACTAGTGGGTAGTGGCAGACACAGAATGAACAAATAATAACAGATCAAAGGTATGAAAAAAATGCTGCCAGAGTAAATATCTTACTGTAAACAAATTAATTATTTACATAAAAATATATGAATGTAAAATATTGAAGATTTTAAATGCATCCAATAGGGTTATGTCTTACTTTGCAAAGCATCCCATGAATTCACGTTTTGAATGACGTCATTAAGGCTCTTGCTATCGTGGCACTTTTGCAATGCAGTGCGTTCGAGATCTTTCTTTTCTCTGTGAGCTTTAGGCCCCGTCCGTAGTGTAGTTCTGTTGATGTTCAGCTGCTGAATGTGGTCTGCTCTTGATGTGAATCATATGAAGTGTGAACCATTCCTGGATTGTGGACTGTCTCATCTCTCTTCTATGTTCTATATTGGACTGGTGAGCTGCCCACTAAGTGGATCCTTTGAACTTCCAGTTTCGGGAGGACACAGAAGCTGAACTTATTCGTCTTTAAACGGCCGGAGTAGAAATTTCACATCACTCCTCCTATTTCGGCATAGACTTTAGAGCAAGGTTGCCCAAGCTCGGTACCTGGAGGGCCGGTATCCAATTAAACAATTAAGTACGTTGCTCTTAAGTACGCTGAGAGAAACCAAAAGTAAACTGAACAGTATAGTCCATATAGTGCAGTGCCTTATATGTCCAGTAGGCAGCAGGTCAAAAACACATACAGACATGCATCAGCACAAGACGCATTATCTGAGAAATGAATGGCCTACTGGGGTCGTGGTCGTTGGAACGGTGAACTTGACGTCATTCACAGTACTATAGGTTTGCAGACCAGCGGCTGTGCGGGATTGTGGCATTTCGAATATCCAGTGATTACTATGGGGAATGACGTTGACCATTACAATATGGCGAAACAATATAGAAACGATCGCTAATGAGCCATCTACGTATATATATATATATCTATGGGTCGAGGAGTGGTGTCTCCTCATCCTTGCCAGGTCAAGAAAATATGATCATATTACCCCAATTTTACAGTCTCTACACTGGCTTAACCGGTCTTCTATCACTTACAGTCACAAAACTCAGGACTTTTGGTAGTACCTAGGGTAGCAAAGTCCACTAAAAGAGACAAGCGCTAATGAGCAGGGGTGTTTGTTAGGAAGGGGGGTGTTTGTGAGGAATGCTAAATCTGTCAACTCTGGTTTTGGTAACTACTGTGTGTGCGACTTTTTTTATTCTGGCCACATTGTTTTGTCTCCATGCTTTGATCAGGATCATGGCAATAGAAGGAAAAAACACCTCTCTGCACTGTATACAATGCCTTTTGAGACTGTTTTTGACACAGTTTTACCAGGCATCATCTTCATGTTTAGTTTTTGACATGTCAAACCACTGCCTCTGATAAAGATGATACTGTCTGTTCATTAAGATGCACAACTAAACTTTCAGGAAGGTTTTTTTTTTTCAAATCCTCAAGCAATATTAACTCCTGAAAATGTTCAAAAGTTGTGCCTTTTGATGTGGCGTACCGCTTTTCTAACACTTCACCACTTCTCTCATCCCTGGCTTATCCCTCACTATAGCCTTGAAACCTGTGCTGAAGCATCTGCTAGCTGACTAGATGAGACACCGCTTCGCTGGATTGTAGAAAGCACACATATCTCACGCTATGTACTGAAGATTCCTGTATTCTGTTATCAAAAACAGACAGATCTTAAATTTTCTTGTCCCTAATGTCTTAGCAGTCTGTACTACCATTTTGGCACATTGGAGGGTTTTTCTTTTGAAGTACAATAAGCAGCCCAATTTTGGGATTTTTTTTTTTTTTTGCCATTAAGTATGCAATTCTGAGTTTGATCATTAGTTGTCAGAGAGCTTCTGTAAAGCTTACTTACCTGTTAGCAGCTGCCTGAATCGTACAGGGATTGTTAGATTTATGAATTCTTATCAGTGTGATGATTGTGCTTCACTAGCAATTATCGCTTAAAGTTGGAATTAATGTACACAAACAGTGTAGATCCTGACAATTCCAAGCAGTTTTTCAGTCCCTGCAGAAGAAAAACATCCCCACAGCAAGACGTTGCCACCATCACGCTTCATTGTGGCGATGGTGCTTTTAGAGCGATGGCCAAAATGTTTTAGTCTCATCTGACCAGAGAAGCTTTTTTCATGTGTTTTCATGTGTTGTACTTCATACAGGTTTCATATATATGGTTGTTGTTTCTTCTCTGCACACAGGATCTACAGGTAACCGGTCATGTATAATAGCGTCACTTATGCCTCCAAAAGAAATGACCACAATAATGTAAATTTCATATTTCTATATTGTACAAGTACAAGTAGGGGAACCAAGATCATTTTTATTAGTTTCATTACGTAGCCTACGTTACGTAATCATTGTGACGGCAGTTTGAGACAGCAGCGTGTGTTGTGTCTGGTTAGGACAGGTACAGCCACTTTTCAGACACGAGAAGCGTGTTCGGCGTGGAATGCGAGTATTGCCGTGGTAACCAACAACAATACCTGCTTGTGACAATGACTAAAAATATCCCACTCATGAGGCTGTCACTGAAAAATCAGCAGGACCCGTGTAAAGACGCGCTCCTCCTCCGTCTTTCTACAAAAGCACTACTCTGACACTCCACTGCATTTATGGTTGAAATGCGTGTAAATGTATCATTTAATTTGTGTTATTTTCAGGTTGATTAGGGGCTAACACCATATGCAAGGGTTTCAGTAAATCTGCTGGACTACTTGAGTATCTTTTTTGGCTACTGTGTGATTAGATGGAACATCAGTGACATTAGCAACATTTACACTTCGCTTGACTGCACTTTTTAATAAATGCATGTACTTTTTACTCCAAATGACCTTTTAGTTTGCTCGGTTCACTCGGCGGCCAAGACTATCTGAATGGTAAAACCCTGAAATCTTGACAGTAAAATCCAGCAACACAATCTGACATGAACTGTCTCATAAATGTTGTTTCTTATGCTCAGACAGATTTAAGGAAAAAAAAGCAACATATATTTAGGTTGGTCAAGGCAATTCACAAGTGCAGAGACTAAATGTGCGTCTCGAGACACCGACTGTATCCGTGACGACTGGAGCTTCTAATGGCCGTTGCAGCAATGTGGGGACGTTACTAACTGGCGATTGGCCCTTTTATTTAGAGGGCGGGACTTGTTCCTCCGTATTTGGCGTTGTACTTCCTCACTGAATATACAGGGGTTGGACAGTGAAACTGAAACACCTGGGTTTAGACCACAATTAGTATGGTGTTTGGCCTCCTTTTGCAGCCAATACAGCATTATTTCATCTTGGGAATGACAAATACAAGTCCTGCACAGTAGCCAGAAGGATTTTGAGCCATTCCTTTCGCAGAACAGTGGCCAGGTCACTATGTGATGTTGGTGTATGAAAACATTTCCTGACTCGCTCCTCCAAAACACCCCAAAGTGGCTCAATAATATTCAGATCTGGTGACTGTGCAGGCCATGGGAGATGTTTAACTTTACTTTCATGTTCATCAAATCACTCTTGTCACCAGTCTTGCTGTGTGTATTGGTGCATTATCATCCTAATACACGGCACCACCTTCAGGGTACAATGTTTGAGCTATTGGGTGCACAAAGTCAACCTTCACACTCTGCTCTTATTGGTGGAATGTGCGATCAGTAAAGACTGGCCACCAGGCTGCATAAATATAGCCATGAAACCTTCAACACTACTTTCTGCTGTACTGGAGAAAAAAACAGGTGCCAGATGTAATTCTTTCATGTGGAGTGTTTTGCATAGTAACAACTGTTCAGCTACTGTGCTTTATAATAGTTCACAATGTTGTTTCACATTAAATAAATATTTTTAATGAGGATAGATACTGATGTGTTTATCTAGCTGTTGGTCTCATGAACATCCTCCATGTTTGTTGTCCCGTACGTTCAGAGCCCCCGTCGTAAAGAGCTTTTCTGAGGCTTGATTTATTGAGAAGTTCAATTTCAATTTTTGTTTTATATGTTATTATATGTTTTCCTCACAAATCAACTTTTTTTTTTTTTTGAGCCTACAATCTAAAGACTAGTCTAGTTAAGTACTCTTAAAATCAGATTCTCTAAGCCTCAAGTGTTGTTGGACGTGCGGTTTGCAAGTTTTCTTTACACCTCTGATGGAAGGCAATCAAAAATCCCTGCTCATCCCTTTTGTAATGTGATGCATTACTCAGCGGATTCGGTGGACTGGTACGGTCACATCTAGCCGTGCTCCAAAAGGTAATTTTCCTTCTCTGGCACACTTCTGTTCCTCTCACATATTTTCTCTCTGTCTGATACGCACTAGCCTAGCCTGTCAGACTTACTCATCTACTTTTGGCAGCCGTGGCCAATCCCTGCGTGTGTTAAAGGAAAACACGTTCAACTGGACAGGTTCACACAGCCAGACGTCATGAACAGAGAGAGCTGCACTGGCAAGATAAAAAGATTCACTGCACACAAATAAAAGAAAGGAAGAGGCATAATTCAACACTCAACGAAACATCAGAAACAAATCAGGGGGTAAGTCAGCTATATGAGCTGTGAATGATATGTGATTATTCTCACTGTGCTGCTGGGGATCTGTCCTATTAATAAAGTCCGCTTTGCATTCAGTATAGAAAGAAATTAATTTTCAGTTTTTGAAAGACTGGTGTTACTTACTAGACTTTATAACCATGATCACAGTTCTCAACGAAATCCATTTCATTGTTAAAGTATCAATTTATTAAGCATCTAATATGAGTATTCAGGTTCAAGTGTTTTCTTATTACGTACAGTTGGACTGTAAAGACTGTCTGTTCGTGCGGCTCCGTGCGGTCACAGTGTTGGGTTGGAGTCTTCACTTCATCAGATCCGTCGACTTCCAGCACTGCACTCTTAAATGAGACGCTGACTGTACTTATGAAGAGAGTCACGCAGGTGTCTACAGATAATTAATTAATGAGTTCATTTACAAAAAAAAAAAACCCTCATGTTCCCCCATGTTCTAACAAACTGGAGCATCGAGGATGCAGAACTTATTGCAACACGTTAGATGACATTAGATGCAGTTTACGTGCTGTATGTTGGAGCAGTCTTTAGCCTCCTCAGTGAAGAAACTCAACCAGATGTTGTTAAACCTGATTTTCAGCATTTTACAGAATGTTTGTGCACATGACCTTTGCTCTGAGATACATCTAATGTCGCGTGATTGTGCATTTCATAAGCAGGCGCCTCCCTGTGAAAAGACCAGCTTACACTTTCCATGCTGGTTCAGGCTGGTTCAGTGCTAGTGCTGCTCATGATTGACAGTGTGCCTAGATCTACGCCTGCAATGCACATGGAATCCTAAACTATTAGCAGAGAAACTACTAGTCACCGGAAACACTGTAACAACCATGTTAGTTTTCCAAACCACCACGGGACAGCAGTGCCTGACAACCCACACCATGACCTAAACTGAGCCGGCGTTCTGCGTATCAGATGAGTTTGTTGTTGAATGTGTGTGTTTGTGAAGTAATTGTTACTGCAGATGTCTGTCATAAATGTGCACACAAATGTACATGCCTACTGAAAATGAACCATGGTTTTACTACAAAAAAACATGCTTACTATAGTTAAAGCATGGTAAACACAAATTAACCATGGTCTTGCTACACCAACCATAGTTTAACCATGGTATTTGTAGTAAAACTATGGTTATACAAATGGTAATCAATGCGCCAAAAAATGGTTACTACTCTTTTGCTATAATAAAACATGTTTTCAAGCTCATTCACAACAGTGTTGTTTCTCTCGATCTGGTTCATCTACATTACAAAAGCCAGGAAAAATGACACACTCTAAATAGTAAATAGTCGTAACCACAGCTTGGTTTGCGCTGTAAGACTGTAAAGGAGACCTCTGTCAAAACGGCGAAAAGATGGGCAGTGTTTACTTATTGAAGTCAGATTTTTTCAAAAATAAGAAAGAAAAAAATAATAACAATTCAATGAATACATACATACATACAAAGTAATGATTTCAGTTTACATCAGATTTATTGGTTGATCCAGTGTTTTAATGTCAATTACAGTTAAATTACACAACAACTAGCCCAAAGTCATTGGTTGATCATTTTTCATATGTTTTCTAGGCTGTCAGAGAAGCACAGGATGGCTCAGCCGGACAGCGATCTTTCCTCTGAGCAGGAGCTCACCTGCTCCATCTGTCTGGACCTCTTCAGCGAACCCGTCTCCATGCCGTGCGGCCACAACTTCTGCCAAGCCTGCATCGGTGGCTACTGGGCTTCTACCTCGGTTTGCACCTGCCCGCTGTGCAAACGGGTATTTGAAGAACGTCCTGAGCTGAGCATAAACCGTGTGATTGCACACATCTCCCAGAAATATAAAGAGATGTACTATGGCGGGCCTCAACCGAAGCCGAGGCAAAAAGCGGCTTCGCCAGCTGATGCCGAGCAGATCCTGTGTGACGTCTGCAGTGGCAAGAAACAGAAAGCTGTCAGTTCCTGTCTGACGTGCACCGCGTCATACTGTGAGATTCACGTACTGCCACATCGGCAGACGTCCTTCTACGCTTCCCATCGACTGCTGGACCCTCACGAGGCCCTGCGGGGCCGAACCTGCCAGGAGCATCACCGACTGCTGGAGGTTTACTGCCGTACGGATCAAAAGTGTATTTGCGCGATCTGTGTGCTGGGAGAACACCGCACACACACCACTGTCTCAGTGCAGACAGAACGTGCTAGCAAACAGGTAACCGTCGCTGGTGTTTTAGAATAGCGTTAATGTGCAAATATGTTTCCGCCGCAGCTCAAAACTACAGTGACAAGAGAGGACAGATCATCCAAAAATTATAATTCTGTCTGTCATTTTCTACTCAGCCTCAAGTAATTCCAAACCCGTATGAGTTTCTTTCTTCTGTTAAATGGAATTATGTTTAATTTTCTATTTGAATATAAAAAGATATGAATATATAAAAGAATACTATTCGAGTCCGTGGCTGGTGTCCGCTGTCTGTTACCAACATTCTTCAAAATATCTTCCTTTGTCTTCAATAAAAGGATGACTTTAAAACTTCATTTTATCATTTCGGAGCAGAGCACTAAAGGAGCTAAAAAAAACATTGTTTTTCTTACGGTTCTGTTTATCATTGTACTTGTTGTCGTTTTTCTTCTTAGCGGCGCTTGCCGTAGCAAAGCATCACTGTTATCATCTCATATTCTTCGTCTGGCCAAAACTTCGGCGCTTTAGTCATCCCACACCGTTGAGCTTTGATCCTGTATAAGAAATCAAGCATCTTGATACTTGTATCTTAATCTTTTGACTCTTGTGACTGCCATGTAATATTTAAGTAGCACTCAACCATAAAGAGAATCCTAACAGCCGTATAGAAAAATGACCCAGCTGTATCTCAACACCCTTTGGGGCCTTTTAGGGCCACAGCCATATTTCAACAGCAGAACATCATAGAGACATGGGGCAGACTTGTTATAATATATATATATATATATATATATATAAAATACTTTAGATCTAAGAAACTTTTTTTCTGACCTCATAGAGACTCCTGGGAAAAACTGAATTGGACCTTCAGACATGTATTGACAAAAGAAACGCCCAGCTGACTGAGCTGAAGAGCAAACTACACGCCTTGCAGGTATTTTAAAACTCTAGTCAGGCTGTGCTGTCATCGCACAGTTTGCAGCATGAAAGCTATGGATAGCTTTACGATTTACGGTGAAAAATAGTAAAAAGTTTGATCCCACTTTATATTAGGTGGCCTTAACTACTATAAATACAATGTACTTAATGTGACCATATTGTATTGCAAAACACTTTTGCTGCAGTTGAGGTGGAGCGCAGAACCTGATTTTACCAAGTACAACATGTTCCTGGATCGATATCTTTGTCAGTTGATAGTTTTTGTGAAGTTTAGGCTTACAGTCAGTGTTTGGCGCTTGTACATCAGTGTCATTCATCTACCATTTCCTCTGATTTTAGGGATTACTCATGGGTAAGATTAGGTTTAGGTGTAGGGATGTGGTCAAGATTAATTTTTTGGATTAAAATGTTGTTCCAGGGTCAACAAAATATGTTGACCCAGGAACACACCTAACTCAGCAAAATCAGGACGTGCGAGGTGGAACACGGGTAAGGTTAGGGACAGGTTTGGTGGTATGGGTAGGTTTAAGGGTGAGTTAAGGTGTAAGGGATGGGTCAGCAGTGTAATTATAAATGTATTTACAGAAATTAATTACATGCAGGTATTTTTTTTAAATATTAGTACAATGTAAAAACATGTACGTACACAATAAGTGCATTGTATCAAATGATGAATTTCAGTGTAAGTACAGAGTAGTTAAGGCCACCTAAAATAAAGTGGGATCAAAAGTTTTATTTACAGTGATGTTTAATCACTGGTCCCCACATATTTCAAAAACTTTGCTAAAAAAGCATTCTTAGAATGAACGGAAATATTTTGAACTGTCCATTTGAATGGTGCGCATGCTGTTTGCAGTACAGGTTTGTCACGTACGATCTCTTTGGCAGAGCTACGCTCAGGCTGAGCTGTCCGAGGTGGAGCAGCTCCTGTCTGACGTCACACACTCAGTCGATCGCATCCGCAGCGAGCTGGTGGGTGGGATTGAGGAGAAGAGAGAGGCTGTGATTGGACGAGGACAAAGCATTGTCACCCAGCTTCAGACAAAGTTAACACAGCTGCAGGAGCGCAGAGGCCGACTGGAGGCACAGGCTATTTCAGATGACCATATTGGCTTCCTTCAGGTACAAAGATGCAGTCTTTTAACAGACATCACCGTTTCTCAATTTCTGCGCAAATGCGCACGTGTGTGTGTGTAATCTCTACTGTTGTTATTATTTTTTTAACCCCATTCATTGCTTCATTCTTTTACTGCAACCCATTTTCACTCCCAAGGCATCAAAAACTGAGTTACGGTCTCAGTAGTGACGTGCTGGGCACTAGATGTCACTACATTCACAAACTAGGAACTCCATCACAAATGCTTGTTTTACGTATCTCTTATCACTATAATTTTTTCTGGTTAAAATGTCTCCACAAATGTTGTTTATGTGTAGAATAAAAAAAAACTGTAAAATTAAAAGGTCCTACTAACCCCAAACCCCACCGTACCCTAAATCCAACCTCAAAGAACAACAGATAAAACTACAATCACAGTAATTTATTGCAAAAACTGAAAAAATATATGTATAATACATAAAAAATATATAATACAAATATGGCATGATGCATTTCAAGTGTTCTGATGCCATACAATATGTGAGAAACTTAAAGTGAAATTAAAGGTTTCGACTGCTGAAAATGTCCATGCTCTGTTAAAGCAGTCGCATCTCATTCAAAAGACAAATCTTTTAGTATGATGCAGTTGGTCACAAGACACATGAGAGCCGATGGCTTTTTACAGTCAAAGCTGACATAAGGCTTCTGAATGTGTGGAGGACTGAGCATTACAGTGGATGGAGACATGATCATTTGGATCTTTTCTTTGACAACTGAGATTCAAATATTTTATTCACATGTCCGCCATTATTTTTGATGGCATTAAGGACACTACGCCATAAACTACTACTAAATGACATCCTGAGGGGAATTCACCCAGGAGAGGCTGTCGAGAGGAGCGAAAGATCAGAGAGCCAAGGTGGGCCAGTAAGACACAACCAGTGAGACTCGCTCTCCGTCCTCCATGATCTTGTACAATGTTTGTCCAATCAGGACCATTGGGGGGAAATGCATATTTGTGTCCCCAGTCCCCAGGGTCAGCTGTGTGAGGGCAGTGGGAGGTATTCCTGGGAAGCGAACAGATCTATCTGTGCTTTGGCAAATTAACTCCAAATCAGCTGGACTTCCTGGGACACTCCACAGAGCGTCACATGTCGTGTCAGTGACTCCAAAGGAGGAGACCATGGGGCAGACGTGGATGCCGTGTACCCCAGGGGCCTGTACAATTGTTTCAATATACAAGTTCTGCCAGCAAATGTGCTGTTGTGGTGAGTATGACTTCATACCGAAAAAAAGAGATGCTCTGTACCGGGGAGAGCTTGCTCTTTTCCTAGCTGACCTGAAGGCACAACTGACTAAGATGCTCAAGCACCAGGTGTGCACACAACAGATGCTGAGACTGTGCTAGAATTAGCCAGTCATCAAGACCGTTAAGAATGTGAATAGCCACTTCCCTTAGTGGGGCAAGGGCAGCCTCTGCACCTTTTGTGAAGACGCGAGGTGACGGGGCAGGGACCTTGTAAAGACATGCTTTGTACACTGAAAGTTCACTGTCCTTCAGGTCATTTGCCACAAACAAACAAATCTTCAGCAGTTGAAACGGGAGCTTGCGCAGAGCCCAATCTAAGACTGGCCATAACCCACCACATCTCAGCTGGAGGGACAGGCTCTATCACATCCACTACCAGAAGATCTGGCATTACCCACACCTCCCAACAGAGAATGTTTTACACATACATTTATGTAAGAATGAAAAATCATACTTTCCCAGGCCCTCCACGGGCCAAAAATCATACCTTCCCAGGCCCTCCACAAACAAAGCGGTGCCCATACTATCTGCAGGGTTGGGCTGGGTTGCTTGTCTCAGGAACTATTTCAAACCTGTCTGAGGCTCTTTGTGCAGGGCTGGCGGGCAGGTGGCATCACCTTCCAGAATAGGTGGCAGAAAAGGTGTCCTCCTATCTCTGCCTTCTGCTTCTTCTCTCCTGAGAAAAGCAGGGCATGGTCCTCTACGGTGTTGCTGAATAGGTTCCCCTTGGGAGATGGGATTATCAACAAAGCGCACTTTCTCAGAATCTCTGCAAGGCTGAGCTATAGATGCCATTTCTGGACCACCAGCGCTGACTCTGGACTAATCTCATGCATTTTTTTCAAAGCCTTGGCATGATCAACCTATAGCACTGTCAGTGCTGCAAGCAAACATCTGCTTGACCTGGAGAAAGACAGAGGGTAGAGGAACCCACAAAGCGTGTTTTGCTGGTAAAAAGTGACTTCCATGACTTTGTGAGCTCCTTGAGCACCTCCAGGAAGAACAGTACTGGGACAGATTGTAGGTTTGAGCAGCGTCCCAAGCCTAACCACAAACAGTCGGGGCATGGTGGAGGGATCCACTCGAGCCCGAGGTTCACGGCAGCCCGGGCAAGTACAGCGGCCGTGTCCGTGTCAGACTCAGCCTGAGCAACCACACCTGATGGTGGAGACCCAGGTAAGTCTCAGCGTTAAAAGATCATGATGCTTCGATTGACGGCTAATCCTCACCCCGAGCTGTTGCTAACAAGAAATTAGGTTCACAGAAAGTCTCATGGGCATGCTCTCGCAGTGATCGCATCTACCGTCCACAAAAGCTGCGTCAGCATGGGCCGGGCCCAAGTGGAGCGGAGGTGAAGGGATGAAGGGACTCCCAAGGGCAAATGTCAAGTCACTCTTATTTATATAGCGCTTTTAACAATACAGATTGTGTCAAAGCAGCTTTACAGTATTCAATATGGTGCCTTTTATTATGTATATTACCTCTATCCACTAACGTGACAACACTACACAAGACAGTTATTTAAACACGTTTCAAGTGGCGTAAGCGGTAAAGTGAATAGCAAGTGTATTTTGACGCAAACGACCCGAGTTCGTGTCCGCCTGTTGCCGAAATCGGTCTTTTGTTTTTTCACATCTCATTTTACATCGGAAAGGTATTTGTTTTCAATAAAAATAAAAATGAAGGAAATAATCGAAAAGTTTGAATAAAGTATCGGGTAGGGTTAGGTGTATCTGAGCAGCAGATACGCTCAGATGCTTTGTTTACTTTCCTGTGTTACAGGAGTGCAGCAGGCGCGAATATTCCCTAAACACACCTAGTAAAGACAGCGATGCGGTCAGGACCGTGGTGCCCGCTTCCTCTGAAATATGTTTCACGAGTTCACACTTACAAATAATAAACAGAGTAAAAGTTATGCGTGTTTGGCGTGCTGTCCTGGAGAGGGCTCCGAGCTCGGTAATCATTCCCGAACCCGGGGCACTCCCCCTGCCTAGGGAGAGGGGTACGAGCTCGGCATTTGGCCCGAACCCAATAAGCGCTCCCCCCGGGCTGAAGGTGAGGAGACGGGGTGGAGGAGGGATGCTGAAAAGACTAGAGATAAAGGAGGTAAGACTGCTTGGCTATTTATAGGGATTCTCTCTCGTGCTTAATGGATAGAGAGTGCGATTGCTGATGGTGAATTGGCCGTGTTAATTATCTGCGCGTGCTCCTCCCGAAATTTGTTAATAAAACATCACTTGATGATTGCGCCTGATGCGCCCGCGCCCGCTCCGTCCACTCCTCCACCCCAGACAAGTACTGCTCACCGCAGAGCCGAATGGCCTCCAGCTCCCCGCCTCTGGATGTCCAGCTCCACCTCTGCGTGAACTAATGGGTGGAGTTAGGTGTAGGATAGGGTAAGAGGTAGGGTTAGGGTGTGGTTAGGTTTCTATCTCTGCTCCAGCTCCTCCCATCTGGCTCTGCAGCGAGCACCCTCTCACCCCAGATGCTGCCTGTTCATATCGTGAGCATAGAGCTTAATCTATTAGCGCATTGGTCATGTGGAATGGATTTGACTGATGGCGCTCTAAAAGTGCGCAGGCATATTCGCTGAATTAGAGATGGCAAAAGTGGGTGGATCCGATATCATTGGTCTTTAAAAGTGGGTGGGTCCTGTCCCACCCGCATTCAATGGTTCCGACCCCCATGTATAAATTGCATCTGTACATACAAACAAAAACGAATGATAAGCAGAGCCTACTGTTTTCCATTGCGTACATTCATCTACGGCTGAGAGGAGAACGATCACACGAGCTCTGCCGGTCTTCTTTTCTATTGGCTGTCGCTCCCGAAAGTCACTAAAGCCCCGTTCACACTAGCAGCGACTTCTATCGCTGCATGTCGCCAGAGGCTGGCGACTAGGTTGCTAGTGGGCGTTCCCTCTACTGGTTGCCTTGACAGCGAATCAGGTTTCTAGCTGCTAAATTCAAACATTTTGGAGGCAAAAGACTAAATATAATATAAATATAAATTAAATCTGTACATACAAACAAAAAGGAATGAGAAGCATAGCATATATTTTTCCATTGCGTATGTTTATCTACGGCTGAGAGGAGAACGATCACATAAGCTCTACCGCCTTCTTTCCTATTGGCTGTCGCTCCCGAAAGTCGCTCTTCATTTGCATAAAGTTGAGGGATTCTGAACTTTGTCGCGTCGCTGGACACGCCCCATCCGGTTGCCAACGGTCGCTGTAGCTCGCTGTCGCTCTTGTCGCCGGAAATCGCCAGCTCTCCACTGAAATGAATGGGATCGTGTCGCTTTGTCACTGCCTGTCGCTTGCAGTGTGAACGGGGCTTTAAGTTGAGGGATTCTGAACTTTGTTGCGTCACTATGAGAGGCCGTTTAAGACATTATTCAAACTATATTCGCGCACACACAATCAAAGCTTTCACGCACACTATTAAACTCTCTTCCATACACTACTATACTGTCTCGCACACACTAGTAAAGCTTTCACACGCGCTATCAAACTCTCTCGCGCAAACTATCAAACTCTCTCTCACACACTATCAAACTCTCTC